>QLTV01003121.1:378755-397803 GCA_003457575.1 Thermophis baileyi
GCGGCAGAAGGAGGCAGGAAGATGTCTGCCTGGCTGGTTGAAAGTGCTGAAGAAGCTGGTCACAGTTCTCCTGGCCCAAGCCCTCGTCGCCACTGTTAGATAGTGGGTAGAGATGACAGGAGACAGACTTCCAAAGCAGCTCTTTATTTCAGCTCTTGTGTAAGCAACCAGCAAAGAGCAGTCTGACAGCTTGCCCTTTTATAGGGAGCTGTCAGACAGACCAGCCAATAGCGTTTGAGCTTTTTCCCGCTCAACGCTGGACCTGGTTGGAACCATGCAACACAGTTGAAACAGTTAGAACATAACACTTCCATACCTCACCTCTATGAATTAGTTGTGTCCGGAATGTGTTCAATGAAACAGAACCTACCTTTGAAAACACTGTAGACTTTCCCCTAAGAGTCTTGAGTCTATATTTGTTGTGGTCCACCAACGGCCTGTGCAGTTGGTAGCTGATTCGGACAGCGAAGAGGCTGGTGTGGTGATGCGCCAGCGGCCTGTGCAGCTGGTACCAGAGTCGGACAGTGAGGAGGTTGGAGAAGGCTTGGTGCCAGAGGCAGGGATTCAGTCTGGGCCTTCAGAACCTCCAGAGGCTGCCATGAGTGACAAAGAAGAGGAGGAGGAGGAGTGTGTTATCAATGCACGCGTGCGCAGAGCTGCCAAAAGGCAGGACTGGCTCCTGAGGAGAAGGACTATTCGAAAGTAAGGCTTCGGGCTAATTGGCCACTCCCATAGCCTATTTAAGGGATGACTACACTTAACCAATTTGCAGGAAACAACTTCGTTCATTCCACATCTTGTGCTTCGACACTCCTGTTTCGGATCTTGTTTTAAAAGGTGTCATTTTTCCTGCAAATTGATTCTGGGCATTCTGCCAACCTCAGTAAGTTTCTGTGCTGTTATCAGACAGACTCTTTGTCGGGCTCTTGGTTTCGTTTTGCTTGGACTATTGCCGGCTGTTAAGAAAGTAATTAACAGCTGTTGCACCGAAAAGACTGCTTTATCATTTCATTGACTTTAGAACGGCTGCTAAGACAGTTCATTAGTAGTTTGTTACAAACAAACAAGGTTTGTTTGTTACGCTGTTGTGCTGTGTTCCGTGGTCCGGCAGCTGGGTCAGAACAATATTTACCTTATTTCCTCTGAAAATCATAGACACTAATTAAATATCCCCAATATTATGGGTAGCTAAAATACATAAATTATATTATTTGTTAATGTACTTGGGTGAAAAAGGTTTCACTTGCACATCCATGTTCACAACAATACCTTCACAGAGACACCAAAGCATTATATCATGGCTAGGAGTTAATCCTTGTTCTTGAGATTCCCTGTAAAAATGTAAAAAAATAAATAAATAAAGAGCTCTGACACAAGGGGTCTCTTGTTGGTGGACACTCCCAGGACAATTCAATAGCTGACAAATTCAGTGGTTTGGAACATGGAACAGACAGATACTCAATAGAGATGACTTTTAGTCACACACCTCCCCCCATTTTAGACTGCTTGAAACAACAATAAAATAATTTTAGATAAATAGGCTTAAAGAGGAACAAGCTCTCACTTTTCAGCATAGCTGAGAAGACCCAATTTCAGTCTTGTTCAGAAATATCTGCTTAAGAAAAAGTATTCTTATCTGGATGATCAAACAGCAAAGAGGATTTCTTCATGTGTGTATTTGTCAGGTTTTGATCTCCCATTTCCTTATTACTTTGTTATTAAATGTCATATTTGTTTTTTTCACAACAGTTAATTCTATATTCTCCACCACACATAAATTGGTTTTGAGGAAATGTCTAGTGTGAATGCTGTTGTCTTGAGATAAATGGTGCTATTTAAGACATTTTGCTATGTGACTTGAAAGACAAAATAGTATCTTCTTCCATCATCTTAGACCGCATAACAAATACCAGCTAGAATGTGAGTTCTCGCCATGGCCAACTCACCACAGCCAATTCACTGCAGGACAACTCACCATGCCCAACTCGCCTGATCAACTTGCTGTTGGACAATTTAACAATTCTATTTAATTATTTAAATAAAAAATATTTTATTTTTTGCCATTCACATTTCATTCTGTCTCTCCTTTTACATCCTTTCATTAATTATTCTTTTCCACCATTTCTTGATATTAGTGTAACTCTTGTCCCACAGCAAGTTGTCCTGCAATGAGTTGACCATGGCAAGTTGGCCATGGCGAATTGTCTTTTTTTTCCCCTCAGAAATTTTTATTAAGTTATAAAATAAGATGCAAAATACAAAAGAAAACAGGAAGACAGTGAGGGGAAAGGGGAGGGAAAGAGAAGTGAGGAAGGGCTGGGAAAAAGAAAAGAAAAGTGTTGACTTTCGACTCCCTCTGTTGCAGTAAAATAAAGCATTAACATCAAACCACAACTTTTGCTTTTCCATAGTAATATAAATGAATAGAATAGAATATAATTTTTTATTGGCTAAGTGTGATTAGACACACAAGGAATTTGTCTTGGTGCATATGCTTTCAGTGTACATAAAAGAAAAGATAAGTTTGTCAAGAATCACAAGGTACAATACTTAATGATAGTCCGGGTACAAATAAGCAATCAAATCATAGTAGGAACCAGTCAATATAAATTGTAAGGCTACAAGCAACAAAGTTACAGTCATACAGTCATTTGTATAAACTAGCCATTTCTATAAAAACATATCAATATAATCTGTAAAACCCAAGTCAAAGTTTCATTTTTTCCACCTCAAGCACAAGGTTCAAAAGCGGTCTCCATGTGGCAGCCAAAGTACTTATATTCTTTTCTTTAATCAAAACGATCAATTTAGCTATTTCTGCAAACTCCATCTGCTTCTGTAGCCATTCGTCCATGGTGGGAATCGAAATGTCCTTCCATTTTTGGGCATACAGTAGTCTTGCTGCTGTCAACATATATAAGATCAAAGTTCCAATTTTTTTCTTCAAGTCTTTTTCCATTATACCCAGAAGAAAAGTTTCTGGTTTCATCTTTATCTTCGTTTTAAGAATTTTCTGTATTAAAATATGAATCTTACTCCAAAATTTCTTTGCTTTAATACATGTCCACCATAAATGATAAAAAGTCCCTTCTTTATTTTTACACTTCCAACATTCATTAGCAATACCTTTACACATTCTAAATAACTTATCCGGTGTTAAATACCAGCGATACATCATCTTACAGAATTTTTCTTTTAAATTATAATTTAGTGTAAATTTTAAACCTTTCATCCACCTATTTTCCCATTGTTCAATCATCACATTATATCTAAAAATCCTTGCCCAGTGAATCATAAAATGTTTTTCACGTGTATGGGGTGTTCAGGGAGGGATAGCACCTCTGGTGTAGGGGCATGTCATGTCCTTTTAGGGCAGCTCGCTTTAGGGCAGCTTTTAGGGCAGCTCGTCTACCTTTGGTCCCCACCTGTCACTCAGCTCTCACCTGTGGCTCCTAGTAGCTGTAGCATGCGCAGCGGCCACACCCCAGGCAACAGCTTTGACAGGTTGGCCAAACCAGGTTGAGAGTAGCTGTTGGGTCATTGGCTTTCGGTGAGATAGGGACTTGTCTATCCCGAGCATGTGAAGACAGATTCTGGCGGACTGAATGGATGAAAGCTACTAGAATAGGACAACAGTCATGAAGGTGGTCTCTGCAAGCGATGTGGTATGCTAAGAGCACGGCAAGACACGAAAGACACCCTGGTCAACCACTGTGCCTAGCCCATCTCCAACTGTCTCGACTCTTGTTCCTGCTATTGGAGCAAGATGGAATCTGGGAAGAGAGAGTGAGGCTGACTATGCGCACCTCTCCTTCACTTTAATCCAATTCACGCGCAAGTCTTGACATCCCCCAATTAGATGTCAAGGTCCTCTTCGAACACGATGGACGAACATCATCATCATCATCATCATCATCATCATCATAAAATGTTTTACATGTTCACTTTCCAAATTCAATTTCAATAACATTTTATAAATCTTAGCAATAATATGTTCATCACTACCACTCAGTAAGATTTCAAATTCACCATGGCGAATTGTCATAGATGCAGCTAAGAGGGTTGACATAGAGCACCATCCAACTAAGACAGTTATCCTAGTCTTCTGTAAAGGTAACCTTCACCTGTGGAAATGAGTAACAGAGGTATTCTAGGTAACTTTTAGAGCAATATTTCATATAATTAAAGCCCAAAGCTCAGTACCTGCCCCTGAATCCCAATTGTGATCCCAGAGATGCCAAAGTCCTTTAGGGTGGATGAACCCAACATTCCCATTCTCATTTTCAGATTTGGTGAGTTTGTTGGTCTTGAATAATGAAATATATAAACTAATATGCCAGTATCATAATTCCCTTATATTAAAAAAAAATGATGCAACTGCATCTAGAATATTGTGTCCAGTTCTGGTTACCATATCTCAAAAAGTGGCAGAAAGTGAAGAGGAACTAAAGAGCCTCTTGATGCGGGTGAAGAAGGAGACTGCAAAAGTTGGCTTGAAACTCAACATTAAGAAAACTAAGATCATGGCATCCGGCCCTCTCAATTCCTGGCAAATAGATGGGGAAGAAATGGAGGTAGTGACAGATTTTATTTTCCTGAGCTCCAAGGTCACTGCAGATGGGGACTGCAGCCAAGAAATTAAAAGATGCTTGCTCCTGGGGAGGAAAGCTATGACAAATCTAGACAGCATACTAAAAAGCAGAGACATAACCCTGCCAACAAAAGTGCATATAGTAAAGGTCCTGCGAGTCCCTTTGACTGCACGGCGATCAAACCGGTCAGTCCTAGAGGCGATCAACCCTGACTGCTCTTTAGAAGGCCAGATCCAGAAGATGAAACTCAAATACTTTGGCCACCAAATGAGAAGGAAGGACTCACTGGAGAAGAGCCTAATGCTGGGAAAGATTGAGGGCAAAAGAAGAAGGGGACGGCAGAGAATGAGGTGGCTGGATGGAGTCACTGAAGCAGTCGGCGTGAGCTTAAATGGACTCCAGAGGATGGTAGAGAACAGGAAGGCCTGGAGGAATGTTGTCCATGGGGTTGCGATGGGTCGGGCACAACTTCGCGACTAACAACAACAATTTTAGAGAAGATTCAGAGGAGGATAACTAAGATGATCAAGGGGCTTAGAGCAGCTTTCTTTTGAGAAAAAGTTGTGGCATTTGGAGCCTTGTAATCTAGAAAGGAAGTGGGTGAAGGGGGATATGAGGGATTCAAAGTTATGCATTGTGTGAATAAATTGTATAAAAAGAAGCAATGTCCACCATCCCAAAATATAAGAAGTCTCCCAAAGAAATTAAATCCTGGAAGAATTAGGCAGACAAAAAGAAATACTGTTTAGACAACATGTAATTAAACCTTGGAATTCATTTCCAAAGATATAGTGCAAGCTAGCAGATTGGCTGGCTTCCCCCCCCCCCCCAAAAAAAAGGTTGGACACATCCATGTCATGGAAGTCATGAGGATCAATTTGTCTCTACGGCAGTGTGACTGCCTCTGGAGACCATCTGCTGAGACATTAGTGGGCTTCCTGGTGCTGTTGGCTGGCCACTTTCAGGACAGACTGCTGGACTAGAAGGGTCAGGGGTTCTATTTGGCAGCAGGGTACTGCTTGTGTTCTTATATAAGTCTTGCAGAAGATTTTACTTCTTAAAAATCCCAACCCTAAAAACAGGTTAACTTGAACAGTGGAAGTGTGTGTGGGGGGGTGTAAATGGTTAAGAGGTGGTATATCTCTTAAAATCTTCAAAATTGAAGAAAAGTTTCAAACTTTCAAGAACAGTTGAGTATTAATGCATGACATTGCTAGTCTTGTCCCTGTAGCTTCCAGACAGGTCAGAAACAAACCAGAATGAAGCTCTCCGGCTGAAAACGTGTAGCCTATCAATATTTTTTAAAATCCTAACATGATTAAATATCTGTCCAGTTCTAAAATGAGAGAGAGAGAGAGAGAGGGAGAAGAGAGAGAGAGAGAGAGATAGGGAGAAGAGAGAGAGGAGGGAGGGAGGGAGAGAGAGAGAGAGATAGGGAGAAGAGAGAGAGGGGGGAGGGAGGGAGAGAGAGAGAGAGAGGGAGAAGAGAGAGAGGGGGGGGGGAGGGAGAGAGGGAGAGAGGGAGGGAGTTGCAAAATTTCAATCTATGTTTTTTCATTTGGACTGTGGATTGGAAATGCAGAGTTTGTATTCAATTTGAGGGTAAGTAGTTGTATCCTTGTGTATACAGGTGTAAACTGAATAGACAGGCTAAAATACTAGCATGACATCACAAACAGCTGCCAGAGATGGCACAGAACTCCTTCTTTAATATCTGTTTTCTTCTTCTTTCCCATTACTTTTATTTCACCTTGGAGGAGGTCTATCTATGTGGTCAACACTAACTGGATGACAGATCAATCAAGCAAGCAAGTAAGTGTGCAAGCAGGTTTTTCTTTCTTTGAAATAACAATGTCCTGTAAGACTTACAAAAACAAAATAAATCAATGTTTTGTTCTCATGATAATAGGAGACTTGATAACTGTTTGATCATATTTCCAGAGAAAACCATTTCCTTTTGGCCTATATGTGTAGAATTAATTTTACATCACATAGGATGAAGTATGGAGAATTCAGTCTTACCTGATGAACATTGTGCTAAAAATGTTTCTTAGATGGATTCTTTGGCTGGAAGCAAGAAATGATAAGACCAAACTGCTGAAGTTATAACACTCAGGGCCATGATTGGTAACAATTTTTATGAATGTGTATATATATTCAGCAAGAGGAACATTCTTTGATGTCATCCAACATTAATAAACACCTGCCCAGTGTTGAGGTAGCAACTACTAAAACGTTGTTTTAACATTTTCCGATTATCAGATCTTTCAGATATGCTAGATCATATTATTAGAGATTTCTTCAAAGCTAGTCACTGATATTGTCTGCATAATCTTTTTTTTAATATAATTTTTATTATTTTTTCCTTTAAGAACAAAAACAAAAACAAAACCACACAAAAACATAAGGAAAAAGGTTTCCATTTTACAACAGTTCCGTATCAGTGCATTTCCACAGTTTATATTCCCCCCCTCCTTCATATTCATATATTTATATTTGTGGTTCCCTTATTCCTTACATATTGTATATACTACTCCTTACATATTATACTTTGTTATTATCTCGATATATTACTTTACATACATTGTATATTTAATACCATTTTACTAATTTTTCCTAATCCCTAACTCATCACTATTGTATATTTTCTTACTTATTATTCCTATCCTCTAACCATTTATACCATTTGTTCCATATTAAATAATATTCCGTTTCGTCTTTTTCTTTTATTTCTTTCGTCAATGTATCCATCTCCGCACAGTCCAAAATTTTCTTTATCACCTCTTTGTCTTTTGGTATGACATTATTTTTCCAGTTTTGTGCATAAGTTATCCTGGCTGCAGTTATAATATGAAGAATTAGATATTGTGTTTCTTTATTATAATTTCTTGTGAGTATACCCAATAAAAATAATTCCGGTTTCCAGTCTATATGTTGTTCAGTTATTTCCTCGAGCCACTTTTTAATTTTGGTCCAATACTTCGTTGCTGTTGGACAAGTCCACCATAGATGATAATATGTCCCGTGTGATTTCTTACATTTCCAGCAAATTGGTGATGTATTTGGGAACATCTTAGCAAGTCTCGCTGGCGGAAGATGCCATCTATAAAACATCTTGCACTGGTTTTCCTTATAAGCCGCTGACATAGTCAGTTTCAAATTTATTTCCCAAAGTTTTTCCCATTTCTCCAAATCTATGCTGTATCCCAAAAATTTTGCCCACCTTATTATTGTTTCTTTAACCACTTCCTCTTCCATTTTATATCTTAATAAGAATTTATATATTTTCCTAATCAACTTTTCTTCCGTACCTTGTAAAATCCTATCTAGTTTCTGCTGTTCTTTTTGGAATTCATATAATTTTATGTCTCTTTTATACCTGGTCTGAATTTGCGTATATGTCCACCAATCCATGTCTGTACCCTGATCTTTTAATTCTTGCTTGGTTTTCAAGTTCCCTTGTTCATTTATCAAATCCTTGTACTTTATTAATTTGTCTATATCTGTTAAATTCAGGCATTTCAACGCTTCCATTGTGGATAACCAATTTGGTATTTTGGTGTAATGATTTTTTATTTTTTATTTTTTGCCAGACCTGTAGTAAGGCATTCCCGATATTGTCTGCATAATCTGCTTGCTTCACATTTTCTCTTGATTAACCACATTTCCTCCACATTTGCACATTGTCATATGAAAAAGGGAATCAGAATCAATTGAAAACTGAATGCTTTCTCATCAATCTTCATCGACTATGGCAGCTTGCAGTCTGTATGCTATACACGTGGGCAAGAAACAGCTGTTTCTTAGACATGATAGACTGTATGGTAAAGTACATGTTTAGTGTACCTGATCAATGGTAACTTCATTGATTTTACAAAGCTATTCTGAAGTGTTTCTTTTTTCTTTTTTTTTTAAAGTCACTGTCCTCTTTGGAATAAATGTCACCATTACAGCAGGTCCTTATGTCATTCACATCTAATTTCTATGTTGAGGTGATTATAAGACTCGAGTACTTTTCATCAAATGATGAAAAAGAACAGCGGAGATTGGAAAAATGTGGAAATATAACTGAGTTGAAATCAGAAAGGGTCATTCAAAAGGGAGAAAAGGGGAAGGAAGGACTTGAACATTTCCATAAGAGAAATACTATTTAGGTTTCCCTTTTTGAATTATAACCAGTCAGACCTTTATTTCTAGAAGTGTATATTTGTTTGTTTATTTATTAAATTTATTAAATTTATATGCTGTCCATCTCACCTGGACGAGACGCTAGACAGTTTCAACCAAGTAAAAGCAACATAATAAAACATTAAAAAATTAAAATAATAAATGTTAATGTTACTGTTAACTTCTTTAGGGAAACCTTAGGAATGTAAGCGTATGCTTGCTTGATCAAATGAATATCTCTGTAGTCTATTCTATTCACAGCAGAGGTGGGTTCCTCCTGGTTCACACCGGTTCTATAGAACCGGTAGTAAACCGGTGGTGATGTCACGGAGCTGGTTCTGTCGGTGCTGGTCCGTGGACACCGCCATCTTTTTTTTGGAATTTTTTTGCTGGTTTTTGCTTCTGCGCATGCACAGAAGCCGAGATTTTGGCACTGCGCATGCACCGCCATCTTGTTTTTGGCTTTTGGGGGGGGAATTTTTTGCTTGTTTTGCTTCTGCGCATGTGCAGAAGCTGAGTTTTCGGCACTGTGCATGCGCAGCCACGTGCGCGGCCATGTGGCGCGCAATGCGCGTGCAGCCACGCGGCACGGGAGGAAGCGAACCGGTGGCAAGGTAAGTTAGAACCCACCCCTGATTCACAGTAATGGTCATCCAGATTTTTCTGGAGTGTCCACTAGCAAAAGTCACATAATGCATATTTTTGATGCCTCACAACAACTGGTATTCAGTGGTATTGATTCTTTTTTCTTTTTTAACCATGGTATTCATCTCATTCTTGTCTCCCTCTATCTTTACCAATTTCAAATTATAAATGTCCAAGCTTATGTCACTTTGTTTGCAAGTCTTTGCAGTTTTCCAAGAATTCGAGTCAACAGCAAAGGAGTAACATGAGCAATGAAAGCTTAGCAAAAGAGCTGGAGTGACAATTTGGGTGATGCCTTAATTAGGGGGTTGGATATGCCCCATAAATATATAGCACTTAGGCTAAGCACATATATTATTCACATTTTGTGATGGCCCTGCTAAGGCTGTAATTAAGTTTGAGAGTGCACTGTGAGAGAGATTAATGTGTTGCGTGTTGTGTGCCATCTTATCTGTTCGAGGCAGGAGGAAGTTCTTTGAGGAAAAAAATGTAGCATCTGTCACCACAAGAAGCATTTCATTATGTACAGGCTTACTTACAAGGCAATAGCACAATGAAATGAAAGTAGAAAGAGGAGATTCACAAGCAGTAGATTTACAAATAGATTTGCAAGACATGACATGAGAATGATTTTCAAAAGCTTTGGCCTAATAGAACTGTAATACAATAGCTTTCATCCTAAGCATAATAGAATAACTTGGAAAATACTGTACCTAAATATATAGACACTACAATTTAAACATATTACTATTTAAAACCAAATTAAGACTAATTTTGCTTGGATGTACACTGAAATGATATAAAATATTATGAAATAAAGAAAAATACAGATGTTTAAAAGTCCAGTTTACTTGAGAGCAAGACACTGGACCTAACATAATTTATTTTCGAACAGGTAGCCTTAAAGTTACACTCTATGTGTGACTCAACCAGCTACTTCTCATCATACGTGAATGTGTCTTTAAATTATATACCAAAATTTTGGAATTTATCATTATAGGAAGAACTATGGAATAAACCAAGCTTGGTGTGTAGTGTGTGTGTGTTCTTTTATAATGGAAACACAATGCGAGATTTACAATATTTCATTGTTGACCTGTGTTCACTTTTTGCTAATAAATGGGTGGTTTATTGATATAAAAGGAAGGCTAATCAATATTATTCTGCATTGTCAAGAATTAATGTGCATTTAAAAATTGAGCTTTCTTCTTAAATGTATGCATTTTATTTTTATTTTCCTTTTTTTTCCTCTTCCCTTTTTTTTAAAGCCTCAAAGAAATTCTGTAAGTGAGAAACAATAACCCTCTACATAGTTTGATATAAACATCAGCATTTCTTCATCAAGATGATTTGTAATACAAGATGTGTATTTTACAACAGGAATATTTAAGACATATACTTAAGAAGTATGAATCCTCGAGTGGAGCAAGCGATACATAAATGTTAAGGTTGTCACTCTCAAAGAACACCATTCTGAGTAAAAGGAAGAGTGCAAAGAAGGGACAAGAGTGATAAACAGGTGATGCAAACATCATTCATTGTAGCCATGGCAAACTTCTGAATAATGGCAGCAGTGATTTCTATAAGCCTGGGTTTGTTGTTCTGCATCCTCTTTTGAAATCCTTAAAAAAATCTCTTTTTTTTCCAGAAGAGTGTTATCAAAGCCTCTCCCAACTCAGGTAATGTATCTGTAATTTCAAAGTCTGCCATCCCCTTGCCATTTTTTTTTTAAACTAAAAGCTTTCATACGCTTGAGAGCATATTTATGTCAAAAAGCTGGGAGCATAAAATTAATCGGACAGACACAGTATCTGCATTGAGAATGGCATTCTGTCTCTTAAGCCAGAGACTGTCAGTAGATTCCTTAGTCACAACAACTGGCAGTTTATTTGATTACATTTAAATTGCTCTTTCATCTGCATCTTGAATAAAGGCATGGTGAATCTTAATGTAGGGAATGCTTCCTTCCTTTTTAAAACTTCTGCTCCTTGTCATATTTAATCTAGAACATAAACCAGGCCTACATACCATGTAACATCAGCTATAAGTAACTGTCCACAGCAGGATGAATGAGTATGGGGAATTGAATTACATGGAGGGACAAAGGTGGAAAAATGATAAAATATGCATAGCTTATGTGTAGCATCGGGTGTCAAGGTACAAGTACATAATGGCAGCTACGTGTGGTTCTGTTAGTATGCAGATGCAACATGGTGGCATCATTTGGATTTATGGTGGATGTTGCTGAGTGGAATATAATGACTTATGCAAATTCTATAGTGGTATTCATCCCAATATTTACAGTAGTCAGTAAGTTATGAGTGTAGGGATAGAATAAATTTAGATTTTATACACTCTTGGGTCTTCACTCTTGAGTTTGTGATCAAAACCATGGAAGCTTCCCTTTACAACTTGTAACTACAGATATTAAGGGAAGTGTAGCCATTAACTTCATCAAAATCAAAGCTTCAGTTTAAAACCTCATTAGGTTCTGATCAGATATTTCAGCAAACAGCCCTAAGCAGTAATGAAAAATCATGGGGTATCTCTTCTATATTATTTTCTTTTCCTTCTCTATTACATTTTCTGGAATATTGATCGCTTCTTTATAAACTCATTAACACTGTTCAGAAAAATATGCCTCTGAAAATGAAAGTTTCATAGTATGCAGAGAGCTGAGATTTAAGAAACTATTCATGCAACTGTATGACAACATTGGCAATGCAAATGAACACAGCTGACACTAGAAAGTCTCAAAGTACTTAATTACCTATTGCAGTTGGAAAGGGAATTTAAGCAATTAAATGTTTGGCTCTCTAAGCTGTGACATACTTTTTTCTATCACTGGAAATGGGAGATCTCTGAATATGCATTTGCCAGGGTGAAAACCAAACTCCATGTCATAAGACTCAGATTTCAGCAAAATGGAATATTAATGGAGAAGAATAAACAACACAATGAAAAAAGATTCCATTCTAGTTCCTAGAATGACTCTATCATTTTCTCCTAAAGTCCGTGACTCTAAATCTAGAATTGCTTTTCTCTTATTCAACATTGATAAAGAGGGGGTAATTATTAAAAAATTAAAAAAGAAGATGATTAGAATGTTACCTTATTTATGGAGAATTGAACAAGCATTATGATAGATTACTGAAACCGATGTCTTTGATAGAAGTGTGCTTTGAACAGGGTTTGATAAAATTTGCTGTGGACACCTTTGTGACAGAACTTTGGATGAAATAAGGTCGATTCTTTAGAAGGATTAGAGATATAACTCTGAATCAACATAAAGAAAGTCAAATCAAATCCAGGATGTGATGGTAATTCAAGTCCATTTGGGACAAAGGGAAAAACAAAACAGATGCATTGAAGTTGTAATCCAGCACTGCTATGATATTTTGCCCATCATTGTGCAGTAATTTTATGAGCTTTTAGGATCTGATCACTAACTGATGTATGTGGATAACACCCATTACAGTTAATGGAATCTGCAATTGAAATTAATGGAGGAATAATCCCTTTAATGACACAACAAGCTAGCTCCAGTTTTCAGATTACTAAATCATTAAAAGGACAAAGTGAGACATGAAAATTATAGTGTTAATAAAATCTAGCAGGCAGCTATATATTGATTTCCTTTTTCTTTTCCTTTCCCATTTCTCAGAAATTTTTGATGGCTTTTGGCCTGGAGGCTAAGAAAGTTCATCAGTACCACCATTAGACAGAAATGTTGTTGAAACTTTGATGACTTGGAAACATGCAGCTTATTCCCAATTTTTTGAATGTGTTTATTCCCACTTTTTTTTAAAGTATGTGATCTAATAAATTCCCTGATTTTTTTTTTCTTAAAAGAACATTACCTTTGATGTTTAATATGCACATTTACAACTTCAGTATAAATCTTTTAGGGCCAAAAGGCTAGCTCCCAATATAAAGATCATTTAATAATGTTTTGACTGGATTTAATTAAGAGGTTTGATCAATATGTAAGCCAAGTTATTAAAACTAGATGCAATTACTCATGTTAAATTTATCAAGAAAGAACAAAAGCAGTGTAGTTACTAACATGCTGGACCAAGAAGAAACATTCTAGTCCTCCTTTTGGCACTTAAATTGTCTGATTTGGGGGCAATCAGTCTTTTCTAGTCTAGATGGGAAATCCAAAAGCATCTATCTACAAACCCACACTGGACTAGTGTAGTAGTTTATCATCTGTAATCTTGCATGAAAAGGCTTTCATTTCAGGGTAATAGTAACAATTACAATAATTCACAAGGTGTTTCTTCAGTTGGGTATTTTAAATTCTATAAATCATCCAGAATATTTTCGGAGTTGGACAGTTTCAAAATCCAAAAATTAAATTAAGCCTGATGCCTTATCATACCAAACTAGCTTTTTAAGACCATTAGTGTTATTGTTTTTGTAAATATGGATGAAGAGAGAGACATACAATTACAGCAATCTGCCATAGTACGTTCAGGAGGTCTTAATTCTATGCAAATGTAAATAGGCTTCAGCCTTATTGAATAAAAATAAAGATGTTGTGTTGTCATTTCTACACAATAGGGCAGTGATGGCGAACCTTTTTTGGCTTGGGTGCCAAAAGGGTGTGCGCACGCGCGATAGCGTGCGTGCGCATGCCCACACCCATAATGCAATGCCATCCCCCCTGCGCATGCGCACAACCCCCACGCTGCCCCCTGCGCATGTGCACCCCCCCATGCTGCCCCCCTGCACATGCGCACAGGCCTCATTGAAGTCTCTGGACTTCCGGTAGGCCCGTTGGGCTGTTTTTCGCTCTCCCCAGGCTTCAGGAAAGCCTCCTGAAGCCTGGGGAGAGCGAAAAACGGCCAAATGGGCCAACCGGAAGTTCGAAAACGAACTTCTGGTTGGCCTGTTAGGCCATTTTTCACCGTCCCCAGGGTTTAGGAGGCTTTCCTGAAGCCTGGGGAGAGCGAAAACAGCCAAAAAGAAGGCCGAAAATCAGCTGGCCAGTGCGTGTATGCGTGCTGGAGCTGACATAGGGCAACGCATCACGTGCCCTCAGATATGACTCCGTGTGCCACAGGTGGCACACATGCCATAGGTTCGCCATCACTGCAATAGGGGCATTTCACAAAGAGGTGGATTATAAACAAACCAAAGACAGGATAATATGTGAGGTTTTAGTGATACAGTGTTCCTCACCCTGTTGAAACCAAATATCCCCAAAGCCTACGTACATCTTTTATATATTCAGACACAATTACACCTGTATCGTAATTCATTTCCAGAGTACCTCATTAGACTCATTGTTACTTGCTTTTCCACAATTTTCAAAGAAATAGAATACAGTCTCATTCCACAACAGACCATTCTTAAATATCTAGTGTGATATTGATTTCTTAGTTGAGAAGGGGTTAAAAACAACTTTCCTTTTAATACAGGTTTTTCAGGAACTAGGGAGAGTAAGTGCTGCCTCACATCTTGACTTAAACTGATGGCATTAGATAAAAAGCTCTACATGGTTTGTTTTCAGATCACTTTTTTGGGAGGTGGGGTTTACTAAAAAATAACATCAAAAAGGCAGAAACAAAGCACTGTTGATGGTAGACATTGCAGGATGTTTGACACCTGAAAAAAGCATCCCTCCCCAAAATTACTTGAGCTTCTTATTACTAAATCCTAAAAATCCCCACAATTGGTGAGCCATACCTCCCATCCAGAGGTGGTATTCTGCCGGTTCGGACCGGTTCACCTGAACTGGTAGCAGCGACTGCGGGTGGCTGCTCTAGGGACTTGATATGCATGTTTGCCTGTGTACGTGTGGCTCTGTATTCTGAGATCAAACTTCTTAGTGACTTATTCTCAATTCAAGCATTATACTACGCATGGAGTCAAAGGACTCCATCTCCTAGCCTTCTGAAATGCTACAGTCTGGCAGTGATTTTCCAGAAGAAATATGCCTGAATTTTGGGGGGCCCTTATTTTGGGGGTTTAAGGGTGGGAATAGAAGCAAAAGATCTTTGAAAATAAAATTACTAGACTCCACCTCATAAGCAACTCCCCACCAAAATTCCTGAAATTGCACTGTCCACATTCATCTATTTTGTTTCTTAATTTCAACAGAACTAACTCAGATTGTTGCTATTATAGTGGGGTTACCTGAAGTTCAAACACTGTCCATTCATGACTGAAGCATGATACTCAACATGCGGACAAAAATCAGCATATGTTTAGGGTTGTCTGAAACATTTTATTTCTTGAAGCAATGCATGAAATAATACATTTCATTTATATACAAAAGCCGGCTGGCCTGAAAATGGACAGTTTTTTAAACATTACCTCCATTTCTTCTGAAGGTCTGGATAGTTAATCAGCATTAGTTAGACTGTGTAATCCACAGCCTCTCCTATCAATCTACTACATAGACCATAACTTACTACTGATGCCTTATCCTGTTTCAAAGTAGCATTTATGACTTGAATCAGCTACATACCTTTGGTTCCAACCTAGCCCTGGTTCTAACATGAAACCCTTTTCCACATCCTTTCTTAGTCATCTCCACACAACTGTCTGAAAAAAAAATCTTCATGTTTTATGCAGAGAGGTTTCTTTCAAAATGCAAAACCATTACAGGAAGAAATACTTACTTGCACTGAACTTTCCCTGTGTACAGCTATATGTATAAAAGCTTCTTCTGTATATACTTAATTGCCAGAAATGTCTGCAGAAGGGTGAAAATATCAAGATGGCAGCAACAACCTGGTGACCAAAGCAACACTTCTTTTTACATGCATTATAATGCATGTTTAAAAGGCCATAGCTTCAATTTCTTGGTCGTGGATTCCACCTTGGCTTTTTTGACCTTCATCTGATTATTGCTAAAAGAAATTTACATAACTCATCATGTCAGAGAGAAATCTATAACATATAAATAAACCAGTAGGTGGAGTTACTGTGATTCAACCTCAGATATGTGTGGACTTAATAGCTTGCTTCTTTATTTATTTATTTAATCAAATACTCTGGCTTGTTTGCTTTCTCTTCTTGAAGCCCATTGCCCTTCAAGTGAGACCTATTTATAATTTTTTTTAAAAAAAATCACATTTCACATTTCTTTGGCTGAGAAAAATATGCCAGATACTTGTTAATCTATTTTCACCAGTAACCGATATAACACCCTTGTCATTGATTAAGGGCTATTTCATCTTTTGTTCTTGAAAAAGAAAGATATGAAAAATGTTGGTTAGTTGAGAATGAATAGATTCAAAATTCATAGATCAATAAATAGAAGGAGATCCATCATGTACCACATTAGCACACTTTCGCTTAGGCTTTTTAAAGCATTTGTGCAAAGAACTTTGTTTCTACATTCCAGAAATCCAAACTGTGCACTTTTAGTTCACTCAGAATATATTATGAAAATAGGATTAATTATGCAATTGCAATTTGACCCTAATAAATCAGCCATGCTTGATTTATTGGGCCCAATCTCCATTTAGTAATAATAGAAGTGGTAATCATCCCTTGGTAACAGTGCTATCCTTGCTTAATTTTGAAGCTCACAGCAAATACTAGATGAGAAAGACATGGCAAATTTGGGCCAGATTGTCCAGTATCTGACCTTAAACTGGGTGTCCATTCTTCATCTCTGTCCAGGGGACACCAACCCACCATCTATTGTATGATAAGGTGATTGATGTCTAGAATGGACCTTAGAATAGTGCATTGGCACTCTTTCTGCTTTAAAACAGGGCCTGTTTCAAGCATTTGTGGCAGTATTCGAATTGAGAACTCTGAGAAATCAACTTGAAGGAAAGCTCTTCCACATGCTCCCAGGTTTGTTGGAGCCAAGGGGGGGAAAAATCACATCATCTGAATTTTGGGGTCATCTGGATTTTGCCGTTTGTTGAAAATGTTACATTTGCTGACATCTCTCATAAAGTTAAGTTTTAGAGAGATGGCTGTTAAAAAAAAAAAGCCTCTATCAAACCAAATGTAAACTTCAGAAGTTCAACAGGAGCTAAAAAGCATGTGAGGGAGGATAGAAATGCTAGTTTTGAACTCTTGAGATTTATATTTCAGTGGACCCTGTCTTTATTAAACAGGACTCTGGTGGCCATGGAAATCAGTGCCATATTTAAAAAAAAGATAAGGCACAGGAGAGGAAAAGGGAAGAGAAGCTATGACAAGTACAAATTTCACATCTCTTTCGTCTGACAACTGAAAGCTTCTGATGAACCAAGCAGATACTATGAATCTTCCTTCTTCTGAAAGCCTCTGAATTTCACAAGCAGGTTTTAGGATCTTTATTCTTTACCAGAGTTCAGCTCTCTAACCAAAAAGGTTTTAGCTCCATTGATACCTAGTTGTGCTGTAAAGAAAATGGCCCCACAGAGCTATTTCCTTTTAATACGGCTTGGAAAAATAAAATTACATAGTAAGAAGAGGGTGGTGGTAGCAGGGAACTCCATTTGGGGAAAAAAACAATAAATACATTATAGAATCATAGAATCGTAGGGCTAGAAGGGACGTCAGAGGTTTTCTAGTCCAATCCCCAGCTCAAGGCAGGAGCCTTATATCATCCCAGTCAACCCACAATTCCGGGAGGCAAGCTATTCCATTGATTAATTGTTTGCATTGTCAGGAAATTTCTCCTTATTTCTAGGTTGGGTATTTTCCTTTTGGATGAAAAATAGAATTGTAAGATTCAATACCAGTTCACTGGTAGAGTAAAAAAAACAAAACACTGGAAAAATGGATTTATGAATGGGCAGACTCTTCTTTCTTTCTTTCTTTCTTTCTTTCTTTCTTTCTTTCTTTCTTTCTTTCTTTCTTTCTTTCTTTCTTTCTTTCTTTCTTTCTTTTTTCCTTCCTTCCTTCCTTCCTTCCTTCCTTCCTTCCTTCCTTCCTTCTTGTCCTCCTCCTCATTCTTGTCCTCCTTCTCCTCTTCCCTCTTCCTCTTCCTCTCTCTTTCTTTCTCTCCAGTAATACATGCCACAGATGGAAATATGTTAATGCTTTTGGCTCCACGATTTTGAGATACATCTCTATAATTTTACAAAGCAATTATCTGCAGCAATTAATTTTATTTATTAATTCTAAGGTAAAGGTTCCCGTCGCACATATGTGCTAGTTGTTCCCGACTCTAGGGGGCGGTGCTCATCTCCGTTTCAAAGCCGAAGAGCCAGTGCTGTCCAAAGTCGTCTCTGTGGTCATGTGGCCGGCATGACTAAATGCCAAAGGCGCATGGAACGCTGTTTCATATTCATTCTATAGCCATCCAATTCAATCCAATTGACTCTGCAACAATTAATATGAATCTTTAACGATTAAACACCTTTGAAGAAGAATTTTTTTACATCATTTTCCTTGAAATCTCCAGCATAGTTGTTTCTGAAGCATTCATGAAAAACTCACATGGACATTAACGTACTTACTTATGGCAAACATAATGAAATGACAAATTTCATATTTCAGACCAAGAGGATATAAATTTTGGTAACATCATTAGCTGAGCAGATCCTTAGTGGCTCAATGTGGGTTTTGTTGCTATTGTTTGTTTCCAATATATTTCTCCTGTGATGCATTCTCCTGTGATAATACAGAAAGGGAGAGAGAGGCAGAAGCAGGTATGGATATGAAAGATATATATATATATA
>QLTV01003121.1:448465-473392 GCA_003457575.1 Thermophis baileyi
AATTTTTTTACTATTTCTGTGGGCGTGCCTTAATTTTCTGGGCGTGGCTTGATGGCCATGTGACTGGGTGGGAGTGGTTTGATGGCCATGAGACTGGGTAGGAGTGGCTTGGCGGTCGTGTGACCAGGTGGGAGTGGCCAACTTGTAAAATGTGGTGAAAAAGTGACTTATGACCATTTTTCACACTTAACGACCAACGGTCGTTAAGTGTGAAAATGGTCATAAGTCACTTTTTCACCACATTTTACAAGTTGGCCACTCCCACCCGGTCACACGACTGCCAAGTCACTCCCACCCAGTCACATGGCCGTCAAGCCACTCCCACCCAGTCACATGGCCGTCAAGCCACTCCCACAAAATTAAGCCACGCCCACAGAGTTGTAGTAAAAAAATTTGGAACCCACCCCTGGTATGTATTTATGTATGTATTAGGGGACGCAGTGGCTCAGTGGCTAAGACTCGGGGCTTGTCGATCAGAAAGGTCGGCAGTTCGGCGGTTCGAATCCCTAGCGCTGCATAACGGAGTGAGATCCCGTTACTTGCCCCAGCTTCTGCCAACCTAGCAGTTCGAAAGCATGTAAAAATGCAAGTAGAAAAATAGGGACCACCTTGGTGGGAAGGTAACAGCTTTCCGTGCGCCTTCGGCGTTTAGTCATGCCGGCCACATGACCACGGAGACGTCTTCGGACAGCGCTGGCTCTTTGGCTTAGAAACGGAGATGAGCACCGCCCCCTAGAGTTGGGAACGACTAGCACGTATGTGCGAGGGGAACCTTTACCTTTACCTATGGGGTCTCCTGTTTGAGCAGCGGGCTGGCCTAGAAGATCTCCAAGGTCTCTTCCAGCTCTATTCTATTCTAACCCATTAACTAATTAACTAATGAATAATACCATTAACTCAGGGATATTTCTAACAGATATACTGGCTTTGCTTCTATCACCAAACCCTTTCTTGATTTGGAAATTTTTCAGTGTTTTTCTTTAATTTCTTTGTATATGTCTGAGATGATGTTACTTGTTCGAACAAAAAATACTACTAATGATAAATAATAAGAGATATACTGACACAGTCACTTTGTTAATATTTAAGAGCAGAATTGAATTATTTTTATTATAATAATATAAATGTGTTGTAAATTGCCTTCATTATATGTATAGACTGTCAAGCCTTCCTCAGTATCAAATCTGTATTCATAAACTTGGCACTCAGACAGATGGAGGTTTTCCCTGATGTTGGCCTCACCATTTCTCCCCATCCTTGTGCTTACACTTCTCAGATCTGTCTCTCCTCAATCTCTCCACCTTCCAGAATATAAACTGGGAGAAGATGACTTGCATTACCATGCTTTGATTGACAGTTCCATTATTCAATCATCTCACAAGTAAAAATCAGATGAGTGACATTTTCGGACACTAGCAAGTGAATGGGTAACAATAATTATAAGTGTCATGATATTTAACAGAAACAAAAGCAATATTCTTTACGTGTGTCTTCAATTCAGTCTGGACTAATACAGACTACTTGTGCTAAGAAAGAAGAACTGGCTCAAAGTCACCCGTCTGGTTTTGTGTCTAAGAACCCACAGTTCCTGGTTTTTAGCCTGGTGCATTTACACCGAATTGATTGTATTATTCCACTTAGAAAACAAAGAAATAAAAAGAAATTTTAGATAGGGAAACCTGGTTTACTGAAATTTTTGTGTGTGATGCAGCTGCAAGAAAGGCAAATACAATTTTAGGCTTAAGGTTTATAATGTCCAAATCATGGGAAATAATAGCATCATGGTATTCTGCATTGTTACAATTCCATCTCAAAAGACTATGTCCAGTTCTGACACTACACTTTTCCATAGAGAATGGAACAGCTTCAGAGAAGAGCAACAAATATAGCAATAGCACGTAGACTTATATACTGCTTCACAGTGCTTTACAGCCAGAGGTGGGTTCTTACCGGTTCTATCCGGTTCTTTAGAACCATTAGTACCTCGGCGTTGATGTCACGGAGCCGGTTCTGTCGGTGTCTCTGTGGACGCCGCCATCTTGGATTTTGCTTTTGCGCATGCCCTCTCTAAGTGGTTTACAGAGTCAGCATATTGCCCCCAACAATCTGGATCCCGTTTTACCGACCTCGGAAGGATGGACGGCTGAGTCAATATTTCTACATATTGCAGCATTTTTTAAATACGTGAAAAGAAAATGAATAATGAGTTGAAGAAAATCTAAATAGTTAATAATGAATAGTAGAGAAAGAATAATGCCTGTTCTCCCTCACTACAAAGTAAAATCACAAAGTAATAGATTAAATTACAGGAAGGCAAAGTCTGATCAAATGTTGTGGGGGAAAAAGTATTAGTAGTAAGAGCAATTTGACAGTATAATTAATTACCAGAAGGATGGTGGGCTGTCCAACTCTTGAAGCTGACAACTATCCATCTAAGATGCTTTAATATGTAAGTGTCTATATAATAGTAACATCTTGATAGAAGTTTAAAAAGCCTCTGATCTTCCCCTCCCCCCCTCCTTTTAACAGCCTTCTGATCTAGAATCAGAAAAATCCTGTCTCCATTCATACAATACCATGTTTCCTTAAAGACAATAGAATACTGGCAGGCAGTAATCTAAGCACAAGAATCAACCTACATTTGAAAGAGGTGGAAATTTTGCATCTAGGTCTATGTTTTTCTTGAAGCCATGGGGGTCAATCAGGAAGAGCCATGTGCCTGGAATTTTTTTTTTCTGATAAAGGAGATAACTAGAAGAATATTTCCTCTAACCCTAAAAAGCCATGTGTTTCCTATTTTTTTCTTTTCCTCCAGCTATAAAAACATATATTGCATCCATATCTCCTGTTCTCAGTCATAAAATCATACATCAAGCTTGCATTTCCTTCACAAAGGTTTCAGAAATCCTATAAAAATCTTACTGATTGGTCAGTCTGTAGCCAGTTGCCCCCAAAGCAAACCTTGTATTGTTTTTGGACCAAATAAAGAAACTTCCTTTCCAACAACTAACCTCCACATCTTGATGGCACAGCACAGAAGAAAGAAACCCAGGGAAATTTTCACAACAATCTAACATGCTTAATAAACTTTAAAAAAGAGATAACAGAGAGAAAAAGTAAGAATTGCAAGGAAAAAAGGGGAAAATTAAAAATATAATAAAGAAAGAGAAAAGAAATATATAAATAAGTGACTTCCAACCTTCATCACAAGTATAAACAAATTTGCTTAATCTTCACCCCTGGTAAGGTTACAAACATTTATCTCTTCACTCTAAATCCCATCTCTTATCTATGAACAAATCCATGAAGCGTAATATTTTCAGTCCTGATGTCAGCAGAAAGTTGATAAAGCCAGAAGTAACAATGTACCGTATCTTTTACATTGTTTTAACCTTGACCAAATGAACAAACTTTATATTTTTTTCATTTCATTTCTAGTGGTTTTAATTTTTAGTCCATTCAAATGTTGTTGTAAGATTGGATTTCTCATTTCTTCTTTGTCCCATTGAACAGAATTCTTCAAGGCTTTAACAAGCCACATTCATAAATCCAGTAGAAAAAATAATTATCCGTCTCAGTCTCTTGGGTTGTCATTCATATTTCCTTGATAAGTTTTAAAAACTCACCCAAATTCTTTTGTAGATCCAGGTTTTTTTCCTTTTCTAAATAATTTTCTTGGCCTGCCACTTGTAAATTCACTTTCAATACCATCTCTATCTTGTCAAATGAAATTTGTTCTCCATATGACATTTCTTCAAGCTTTAATTTGGATTTTTGTACTGAGCAGAGGATTGGACTCAGTGACCCAGATTGCTCCTTCCAGCTGAAGGATTCTGTGACCATAATTGCTGATATTTAAATCATACATTATTATTATAATATTCAGTAGGATTGTGTTAATGGTCAGTTTAAATATGAATTGAGCTGTATTCCCAGAAGCTTGGAGGAAGGAGTCTAATGATTTTAAAAAAAAACAGTTTGGGACTAAATTTCTTCTCTATTGCCAGATGAGCAATAGAAAAAAAACAAATACAAATTTTACTCTTAATTTAAAACTCCCTGCAGTACATCAGACGGATGAACAGAAATGGCAATTGGTAACTGAAGTATTGATATTTTGACAACTTATTGACAATTATAAGATTGGAGGGACCTTTGAGATAATCTATTCATGTCACTTTGTCTAGTGAAGCTGTACTTAGATCTAGCAATCACAGACATTATTGAGGGAGATGGCAATGGTGGTCATGGTATCAACTTGACACACTTAAATGGTGCAGGGCTTTGATTATGTCATCCTAGCTGCTATCTTGACTTTCTGGATACCCATGCTTGAACTGAACTGGTATTAAAGCTTTGCCAATTTGTTTCCTTCTCATTTTATACACCTCTGTTAATATCACCCCCAGACTGTTGAAGATTTGATGAAATGCACAGTATATATTTGCTTTGAAGGGATGGGAAATGCTCAGTAACTGATGAAGATGGTAGCCTTCCATGACTACGTCAAAGCTGAAACTCCCATAGCATGAGTGGAGTCTGATGTATAAACTCCTATTTTACAGTAGCAGAATGTTCAATCCAAATTACATATGGGTCTGGGTATTTGGCTCATAGATGCCAAAAACAAGAATATATTTGATTACTTTTTCTCAATGCTAGCCTCAAAAACTTAGGATAAGAGCCAAGTTGGCGCAGTGGTTAGAGTGCAGTACTGCAGGCTACTTCAGCTGATTGCTAGCTGCAGTTCGGCAGTTCAAATCTCACCAGCTCAAGGTTGACTCAGCCTTCCATCCTTCCAAGGTGGGTAAAATGAGGACCCAGATTGTTGGGGGCAATAGGCTGACTCTGTAAACCACTTAGAGAGGGCTGTAAAAGCACTATGAAATGGTATATAAGTCTAAGTGTTATTGCTATTGCTATTGCTATTGCTATAAACAAGGATCTTCCCTTTTTTGTTTTGCATGGTCAGTGCTTTCATGGATACCCAAATCTTCATTCCTTTCAGAAATCTAACGCCAGGAAAAAAAAATCATGCCTTAGTTTAGATCTATTTCTAACTAAATGTGCACAGAGGTATCTCCCCATTGCCCTTTCTCACTATTAGGAAGGGATTTTGCAAGCTATTTGGGACTAACAATTACTGCAAATTGCAGGTTAAATTATTTTTATAGTCCACTAAAAAAGAATCAGGACACATTGTAATCACAAAAAGAGGGAGACTAAAGAAACAGTAATGAAAGTATAATTCAAAGTACCTGCTAATTTCCTAGTGTTTTATAGTATATTAATATGCACTGCCAAATCCTTGATTTGTGTGTCTGGCTTCAAGCAGAATAGTGAAAAGTACATATCTATGGAATTCATGAAACATCAATTTGATCCCTGGCAAGAAATAAACATTTTTAATGAGATTTTCCTCATGGTTGTGGGAAATCTGTGCTCCTTAGCTAACAACAGATTTGGTAAAACCACCTTTCCACTCCTCTCTGTCTTTCCATCTATGTTTAATCTACAATCATTGCATCTGTACAAGAGGTAAACTCATTAGCCACCTGCTAATTTACTTCTGAGCACTTAAAACTAGGAAATGAAAAGCTGCCATTTGCTTTCCTCTCGAAAGGATTAAGCAAATAAAGAAAAGAACAGAACAGAAACAAATGTTTTCCCAATCCAGTGCACTTGTTCTGAAAAAGCTTAGTGCATCATCCCCTCCCAATGCAGCAAAAGAGAGTTCTCTAATGTCAAAAAATATTTTTCTGAAAGGATGGATTTGGGAATGCATGATCTGGATTGGACCATGTCAAAGCATTGGTCCAGTCCAGATCATTATATACATCAGCTAGGACTGTGTTGGGAATACAGATGGTAGCTACCTGTCAGTCCTTGGGCA
This sequence comes from Thermophis baileyi, assembly GCA_003457575.1. Lineage (NCBI taxonomy): Eukaryota > Metazoa > Chordata > Lepidosauria > Squamata > Dipsadidae > Thermophis > Thermophis baileyi. The sequence continues at coordinate 454,359 of QLTV01003121.1, forward strand.
GGTTGAAAGTAGAGTACTAGTAGACTAAAAATAATAAATCCTTTCCTCCAAATTCAGACTGGTCCTGACTTTCTTGGCCTTCTGGAAGACCTCAAGATCTGGCTTTGCCATCTGGCCTGGAGATCAGAGAACAATGCAGAGCCATCAAATGGCCGTACTGTTCTTGAATAATTATGTCTCCTGTACTGTACTGTATGGTATTTTTGTTTTTTAGAATAGAATAGCATTCTTTATTGGCCAAGTGTGATTGGACACACAAGGAATTTTCTTGGTGCATATGCTCTCAGTGTACATAAAAGAAAAGATAAGTTCGTCAAGAATCATAAGGTACAACACTTAATGAAAGTCATAGGGTACAAATAAGCAATCAAATCATAGTAGGAACCAGTCAATATAAATTGTAAGGATACAAGCAACAAAGTTACAGTCATACAGTCATAAGTGGGAAGAGATGGGTGATAGGAACGATGAGAAGATTAATAGTTGTGCAGACTTAGTAAATAGTTTGACAGTGTTGAGGGAACTATTTGTTTAGTAGAGTGATGGTGTTTGGGAAAAAAGGAAAAAAGTGTCTAGTTATTCTGGTGTGCAGTGCTCTTCTGCAGGTCTAATTATCCGTTGAAGTCTGTGTTTGTCTTGTTTGGTTGCAGAGCCAAACCAGACTGTTATAGAGGTGCAGATGACAGACTCAATAATTCCTCTGTAGAACTGTATCAGCAGCTCCTTGGGAAGTTTGAGCTTTCTGAGTTGGCGCAGAAAGAACATTCTTTGTTGTGCTTTTTTGATGACGTTTTTGATGTTAGGTGTCCATTTTAGATCTTGAGATATGGTAGAACCTAGAAATTTGAAGGTCTCTACTGTTGATACTGTATTGTCTAGTATTGTAAGAGGTGGAAGTATGGGCGGGTTTCTCCTAAAGTCTACCACCATTTCTATGGTTTTGAGTGTGTTCAGTTCAGTTTTTTAATTGTTTTGATGCTTTTTAATATGTGCATTGTTTGTATGGCTGCTTTTTTTTTAATGCTAGCACTGTTTATGTTTTTAGTTGTATGACACCCAGAGTCGTGTATGTGAGATGGGCAGCATTGATGAATGGATGGATGGATGGATGGATATCAATTGCTCCTACTAAGAAAAGACTGTAACCATTAAAATACATCCCATCCATCCTTGTCTATAACCTGAGGAAAAAGCCAGGTCCACAGGACTTCTTTGGAAGACAACAGCATCAGGGCTGTCTGGCTCTTGGGAAGAAGGGATGCTATTGCACAGGGCAGGTGCTATAACAAGGAAGGCCTCTTGGTTCCATAAGACTATTTTGCCTAATAGATGGACCCAAGCAGCTGACCTTCTTAGTTCTTATTGGATGGGTATAAACTATGAAGCAATGACTCCTCTTTACTTTAATCCTGTCCCCTGTTCATACTTTTTCAAAAGCCCTTCTTTCTGTGTGTAATAGGAACAACTGCAGAAAGATGCAATCCTAGATAGGATTGTACATATTCCTATTTAGGATAATAGTCTTGTAACGATGCTAAGAATTTGATTATTCTCTTATATTTTGCCAGTCTCATTAATCATCCTTTAAATAATGCCATGTATCATATTTTCCTGTCAGGCAAAGCGTACATGCAACTCTTTGCTTTTTTTTTCTTTTTTCTTTTGCAAACTGACCAAGCAATTCATTTTAATGACTTCTTGTTAGGAATGTGTCACTCAATCTTAATAGTTTAAATTTAAGCAGGTTTTGCAAATGGATAGGTTTGCAGATTAAACCAAAGAAATCTATCATATGATGCAGTGCTATGAATAATTATTTTAGCTGTGGATAAAACTATTTTTTAAGACATGTCAGAGCCCTGACATAAATGAAGCAGCTGCGTTAAAAATGAAGTTTAAAATCCAAGTGTAAATGCTTCATTCATCCATTCCATCCCATTCATAAGACGATATTTGAGGAATTGGCTTTTGAAGTCCATTATGTGCTGAGTTGACCCACATCTTTCTGAAATAATATACCGATTGAAACTTAGTAACCTACCAGTTTTTGCAGATCTTCTTTTGAAACTCTGCTCTTCATTCTAAATGAATAAGAATTGAAAAGATATTTCAATTACACATATGTCTCTGTTCACAATGAAGAACAAACTCAGAATGAAAGAAGCAGAATCTGAATGTTGTCACTATGGGGATGATGCAATATTGGTTGGTTAGGTGATGGTTGCCTCACCAACTGAATATTCTCAAAAAAAAAAAAAACCATGGTGAACACAAGTAGGAAACTTGCAGTAACATACAGTATGAGACTACAATGCTTCATTCACATCTCATACTTATATACAAATACCAGATACAGACATATCTTGTATTTCCACAATCCCCCTTTGAAGTACCAAGATACTTATCTCCTTCTAACTGAACTCTTGGAAGTTCTTGCAGAAAAGCAAATGTTTGCTTTCTCACAAACTTTAGAAAAGAAAGCATTAAGCACCAAGCTCATTTCCTATCTTGGCAAGGATGTCCACTCTTCTGCCCTTCTTCCTACTGTTGTTCAGTTAATGTCCTTGCACATATATTTTTCTGATATAATGCATGGTATCAGCTGAGAAGAGAAAGTTGCTTAGGTAGGAGCTAGGATAGGAAGAGATAGGAAAAGGTTTTGTCTATGGCAATGTTTTTGCTTTAAAGTGTTCTCATTTTATTTTGTTCCCACCTTACACACCTTCTACTTATTTGTCATTTCCTTCCTCATACTCATTACAATCATTCATAAATCAGAAGTTGGCATAGTCTCTCCCCCCCACTCCAGATGTACAGAAGAATGCTTCACCATAAAAAATGTTTGAGTAAGATTTACTTGCTTGTATGTTTAACTTTGAAGATAGTGTGGGATGGTGTCACCATCATATTCACTTCAGGCAAGTCTTGGGCTATACCTGTCCTCCTCCTGACATGTAAATTTCTGTTAGCCAATCATAATTATATTATTCCCTCCATGATATTTATCCTCTAGAGTGATTCTTGCTTAAATTATCATATAACTTACTGGTCAGGGGTATAGAGTCAAAAAGATCAAGAGGGTACCCATGCCTTATGATCCTTACTTTCTCTCTCTCTCTCTCTCTCTCTCTCTCTCTCTCTCTCTCTCTCTCTCACACACACACACACACACACAGAGGAACTAAATGCATTAAACTGGTCTACGAAGATCTATCAATCTGAGTAGGTCTAGAAGATCTATGAAGGGCTACCACATGGAACATCATGTTCATTTATTTTCAATAGCATTTGAGGGTAGGACAAGAAGCAATGGATGGAAGCTTGTGAGAAGGAGATCCAACCTCAAAATAAGAGGAATTTCCTGACAGTGAGAACTATTAAGCCGTGGAACAACTTGCCTCCCAGAGTTGTGGGTGCTCCATTGTTGGAGGCTTTCAAGAAAAAGATTGGACAATGATTTGAGCAAGATGGTATGAGGACTTCTGCCTTGGACAGCAAGTTGAAGATATCAAAAATCCCTTCTAGCCTTATGATTCTACGGTCTATCAATCTGACTTGTACAATTTGAATTTTAAGCTGAGCTACAATGCTGTGACTTCCCTTTAAAAACCCTCTGAGACGTTTTTCAACTTTCTTCTTAGCTGAGTTCAAAAGCTACAGATCTGTTGATACCCAGAACTTTAGAATCAATGAGTTCCTCTGCTCTGAGAGGAAATCATTAGTATTTCCTTTAAAAAAAAAAGTATCAGACGTGACTTACACTCCTTATAGATTTTTAAAGAGTTCTCACATTGCCAAAAACTACAGAGAAGCAGAAGGTGGATGCAAGTTGGGCTGTAATTGCTAGAACAGAAGACATTTAGAAATAGCCTTGTCCTTTTTATAGCCCAAAACTCCAGGGTAGAATGAAACTGCTCTACACTAAGTGTTTATCACTTAGAAACAACCCCAACGAGGGAGAATAAACCCACTAAACTATAGAGTACGACATCTGGGAGCAAAGAAAGTTGGAAAGCAAAATTTATTTGGGATTCTTTGCCTCAGGACCTTATAACTAATGTGTAATTCAGTTCAAGCAGATCATAATATAAGCCAGTACAAGTCTCAATCCACCCACTGGTGCTGTATTTATTCCAGTTCTTTCCCAATGTTCACAGAAGCAGACCAACTTACAAATCTTTCAACGAGAGAACTCAGCTGCTCTGAGAGGCAGGCTGTCTATGGCAGCTGGAGAACATGACAGTAAGTCTGGTCAAGGGAGTAACACAAATCACCCTTGCTCTGCATGGCTTGCATACCAAAAGAGGGAATCTGCACTGAAATATGTAGAGGTGTTTGGCTGGTATGCTTAATCTGCAGATACATTCTGGCTGCATCATACGCACACAAAAACAATCTCTTTGCCATAATGTTCTGTGTTTCTCTTCTGTGGAAACAGCTCTAGTCATAAAAAGGAAAAGCTCTTCATCGTGAACATCGAGAAAGCTCTAAAAGCCTGTGATGAAGTAGGTGAGGTAGTAGATAGGATGAAATAAAAATGCTGCCATTACTCCAGCACTACTATATGTTAGTATTAGAATGATTTAGGGATATAATACTCATGATGAATACTTATATGCATACATGCATTCTTATTTATATGTATGAGTATGTATACATATGCATATTCTCTATGTGTGTATACACATGCTTTGTTGAATAATATTGTTTAACTGAGACTTGCTTAATTAAAAGGGCATACAAGCTTACTTCTTACTTCAATTGTCATATTATCTGAGGAAAAATGCCCATCCCATCCACACTGGCAGAAGGGACATGCTGCAGACCCATCAGTCAAGGAATTCTAGCCGGTAGGATCCAGGAGAAGTGCCTTTTCTGCTGGCTCTTGTCCTCTAAAACATGGTATCCCCCAAAGTGAAAACTGCACCCATCCTTTTGGTCTTCTGAAAGGGCTTGAAATCCTGACTTTGCCAATTGGTCTGGACCTTGGTGGTGGTATGTCATACTGGAGGTTGTTAATGTACTAAGAAGGGACCCATTTGCATTTGATCCCTTCCTTCCCATCTGTGATGATTTTTAATCAATTTCAATGTTGATATTTATTATTTAATGTTTTTACTTAAGCTAGCCAGAGTCATTAACTGAGATGGACAGATATAGAAATTGATTGAATGAATGAATGAATGAATGAATGAATGAATGAATGAATAAAAGTCATTTATCTAGGTTCAATGCCCAAAACAAAGATACAGAGTCCATTGGAATGTCCCTCCCAAAGTACACCCTTCCTATCTCCTTTGGTTTGACCTTCAAATTTGATCAGCTATTTGTAACATAAAAGCCTTTAATCAATCAATACATAAAACAAGCCCTTAGACATTAGGAAAAGCAGATCTGCTATTTCTATACTCTTGAAAAATTGAGAAACAGGTCTTTTACAATAACGGTACAGAGGAAAAGAAGATCTGCAAAGTACCTTTTTATGTATAATGTATAACCTCAGTTTCCAAAAGAAACAGCCTCTATGGTTTCTCCAGTGATGCCACCTTAACCTCAGAGTCAGACCAAGTTAGATCAATAGTAAAGCAATGAATCTTAGATGTAGAAAGACAAATACAATTTCAAATATCCAAATTTTAGTGTCTAAACCAACCTCATCTTTAATTCGGGTTTTCCCCACCCAAAAGAAAATCCAAGCCCCTGCCCTAGCACCCACATGTCCATCACATGGTCCAATCAATGCACCGTCCCAACTGGAGATGCCTCCTAGTCACACCCCTCCAGGTGCAGGGCAGAGTGACCTTGACTCTCGAAGAAAGTTATGTTATTATGACTACACATCTCCCCAGCTCCATACAATCCCCCCTCCCAGTTTCCCACAGTCCTAAATGTGGGAAACTGGCCTGAAGATCCAACTGGCCTGAAGATCCAACGCCCAAGATGGTTTCCAGGCCTGACACTTTATGCACAATTCCCAAATTTAAGAGAGCCTTATTTTTTAGTTCTTCCATAGATGTCCTGAAAGGGAAATAAAGGAAAAACCCACATGAAACCCAATACTGCCTCTGCAATATGGATATCATAGAAACCACAGCTCATCTTCTTCTGTATTGCCATCTCTGTACAGGGACATTTACCAGCAGTTCATTACTACTCTTTTATTTATATTTTTGATACACTCTGATAGCTTTTGTTTGCGCAAAAACAAAAATTTATCTGTAACTAAGATAAATTTATTTCTCTAAAAATAATAAAATTTTGCTACGTTATATGTAAGGTCCACCCACAAATGGTTGCTAATCATTGTTGTTGTTAGGGGATAGTTTTCATTGTTCATTTTATGTATTGTACTTGTAAGTAGTTAGTGACAGAAATAAAATTTATTTCTGTCAGCCCTTGTATAAGCTCAGCCCTATTAGGTTGTCCAGACCAAGAATCAGACTCTACAATAAGATTAGAACCAAATTTCACTGAGATAAACTACAGTAACTGAATCTTACAAATCTACTTGGGTTTTATCTTCCCTCCATCTTATACCCCATTGACTTAGGGTAGAGTCTCTTCCTAATTCTTTTTCCTTTTTCAGTACTTCAGGAACATTTCTCCCTTGTTACAGGAACATTTTCTGAATATTCTCTTCAAGGACTTTTCCATGGCTCTCTACTATAATAGTCATTCACATATGCAATAACATAAGTTAACACAGTGACTGAGTCAAGTTTTTAAGATCATATAGCAGCTTGTTGAAAGTTAAAAAGAAAACACCACCTCAGGATAGATCTTTAACAGCTAAACAAAATCAGCTTTTCAATTTTACGTAAGTTCAGAACGAGGTGGAAAAAGGAATTGTTATTGTGCAATTAATAAACAAGTTTCAGAAGACATATAAATTGTGCCATAAGTCTATATTACAGTGAGAAATCCAGGCAAAGAATTCTACCTTCATTCAGTTTTCATCTGACTCTCCTTCCTTTGTTCCATTTCAGTCTGTAAATTTAATGGCAAGCTCTCAATGACCACCTAAGTAGCTTTCCTGATCTTTCAGTGTGCTACTCTTGACTGCCTACTTCATCCTTTGTTTAGCTCCATTTCCAAGAAGAAAGGTGTTTCGGTTGTAATTTCCCCATCCTATATGACTCAAGCTCAAAGAGGCAAACCTATTGTAAGGCATGCCTTTTCATCACCTTGTCTGCAATCTCATTTACCATTTTTTTTCCAGCAAGTATAAATCAGAAAAATGAAAGAGAAACATTGGCTTTTCATGAGCATTAATTCTCCTCTTGGTTTTCTTCAGTTATTTAAAAAAAAAAGTGTAAGGTTGAACAGTGTCCTTGACATTAGCTTTCTCACCATGTGGAAAGGCAATGGCATTCAGCATTTTCAATCATCCCTGGAAGAATGCTGACAAGCCAATTGCCAATTCAGCTTTTCTTTGAGCACCTCTATTGTGAGGAAAGAAAGAAAGAAAGAAAGAAAGAAAGAAAGAAAGAAAGAAAGAAAGAAAGAAAGAAAGAAAGAAAGAAAGCTGGTTTCAATTTATAATGCATCTTTGTTTTCAAAGGAGCTTTAATTTGAGATACACTTAGGTGTCGTCTTCTGTGAAATACTGTTATTCTGTGAATGGCTGGGTGGTATAAATTTCCTCTACCTCTATTTTAATGACAAGCTCAAGCTTCTTTTTTATTTTTTTTCCTTGCTAATGTTCTTTTGTTTGACAAGTACAATTGCAACTGAACTGTGAATTTGAAAGAGAAAGAGAGAGGGAACAATATTTATAATAGTATATCCTTTTATAATAGGACATTCTTTTGTACTGAGTCGAAGAATAAGGTAGATTATGTCATTTAGTCCAAATTGCTTTTAAAGATTAAAAAAGAAATAGACCAACAAGTACAGTGAAGTGGAGTGAGGTAAGTGTGGAAAAGAAACTCTTAAGTTTTGGCAAAGGAATACTAAGAGAATGAAGGAAAATATGGGGGAGAAGAGTCATCACTTCCTACACTGTGCCAGCAAATCCTGAGTAGAGCAACATTTTCCTTCATTTTTTTTTAAAAAAAAACATTCATTCTGTTGTTGTCTCAAAAGTGCTTCAGGAAAGAATGCACAGTGCACAATAATGTTTATACGAGAGGGCTTGTATAGATATACAGTAGTTCTTATTTCTAGATGGAAAATAACTGCTACTGGTGGAGAATCATGGATCTTCTTGCAGTAGCTTTATTGGTGATCCACTCTTTCTTCAGCTTCCTTGCAGAGGCAGCATTTGCTCTCTGCTGCTGTCTTCTCAATTCTGGTTTTGTATGCATTTATTCTTAAAGTTTGGTCTTCTGCAGCCAGAATTAGCCCCTCTGTCTCTTTTTTCAATTTTCCTGCTCTTAGTCATTGTCAGACTCAGTCTTGTGAGTCGTGACCCATTTTGCCTTCTCTCTCTCTCTCTCTCTCTCTCTCTCTCTCTCTCTTTTCTTCCTTTTATAATCTACCCTGTCCAATCTTCAAACCCATAAATCACATTTTTCTCTTTTTTTCAGCAAAAAGTAACCCCCTTCCCTCCCTCTCTCTCTCTCTCTCTCTCTCTCTCTCTCTCTCTCTGTACTGGCTATGTGGAATAAACCAGAAAAGAATCACTACCTGATAAGTTAATTCTACTTTATTGTAAAACTACATTGAGAGAGTTTTTCAAGTCTGAAAGTACAATCTTTTCACCCCACCACCACCACCTGCCCTAGTCTGTTTTTATAGCCCAAGAAATTAGGAAAGTCTCTGCTAAGCCTCTTACCCTGTCCATCATCCAGTTGTAGACTCTACTGTCACTTATCTGACCATCCCCTTGACAACTGTCCTGTCTTCCAAGGTCTTTCTCACATACCATTACAGAATCAGAGATTATGAATTTTGGACACATTTGGAATTTTGGTAACATGATTTTGGTATTCTAAGAAATAAGAGAAGGTGTCTGATATGGTGGACATGGACAGTCCCAAATCTTTATTGAAATTAAACTTGTTGGGATAATTCCCACTGCCAGCTTCCCGCCCGCCCCGCCCCCCAAAGTGCTCTTTCTTAGCTCGTGCTTCACTTTTATCTGTACAGAGCACAAAACACTACCAAATAAAATCAGTGGCCTGCAACCACAAACTCTTTTTATTTTCTAAGAAATATGAACATAGTGAGCCTATGATAAGTCTCAGAGATCCTTTTTGAAGTTCAGATCATGCTAGAACGTAACATTTTTCACTTTTCAGTTTACATTCATAATACATCTGAGACTTTACTTTCAGTTAACCAACCAGTATCATCTGTATTTTGTATTTCAAACTATTAGCATTTTGACTTTCAGTTTTGATTCTAGCTTTCTTTCAATCTTGCCATTCTTTTATATCATGTAAGTTAAATATATACAGTATGGGAACATATATCCTTGTTTCACTTTTTTCCTTGTTCTTCACAACTCATAAATTCTATTGGAAGTACAGTTCTTAGAGTAGCTTGCTTTTAATCACATAGATCCCTCAAAAAGGCAGGTGTTCTGAAACATTCATTTATCTTAAATTAATATGCTTCACATTCTGATAAGATCTACAGAGTTAAAGGTATTGCTGTAGTTAATTAAGCAAAAGTAAATCTTATGTTCTCTTGCTAGTGCCAGTATCCTTCCTATGGTAGCAGTGTAGTTTTATATCCTTTATAAAACCTTCATTTAGATTTTTTTCCCTATTTTATGAGTCTAGCCTTTTAAAATCTCAAGGAAATGTGTGCTTGTGTGGGAAGAAATATCCATCTGATTCAGTTCCAAGCCAGGAGAAAGACACTGGAAACATGGAGGCTGATTGGAAAGATGGTTTAATGATGAAGCAGAACCACATGTGATTCTGGGCAGCTGACAAAATGGAGTTGAGAGTGGGGGGTTTTTATACCTTCTCTTGGGCTTTGCACTTGAGTTTCCTGTTCCTGTGCAAGAACATGTATTCTATTGGCTGTTGTCAGATTCCTATGGGGTCATGTAGGGGTTATGTAGGGGTCATAGCTGGCTCTATAGGCAAAAGAGGAAATGCAAATCCTAGGTGTTTGTCTGAGCTCTCAGGTTTGGTTGAAGTTTAGACTGCTTTGAGATGATTCAATGTCTGAAATGCCCTTAGGAGATTGTGCAATGTAGTGAGCTCTGTGTCTTCTGCTAAATGGTAGTGGGTTAATCCTATTATGTCCTGAAGGATCATCATCAATATTCTGCCTTTTTAAATATTCCTCAAAATATTTCATTCTTCTAGGAGCGTGGGTGCTGACTTTCTACACTTGTATAAAGAAGTCGTGCCATGATGTGGAAACTTATGCATTCCTCTTCTTTGATATAGCTATACAAAGTTATAGTTATAAGAGCCGAGGTGGTGCAGTGGTTAGAGTGCAGTACTGCAGGCTACTTCAGCTGACTGCTAGCTGCAGTTCGGCAGTTCAAATCTCACCGGCTCAAGGTTGACTCAGCCTTCCATCCTTCCGAGGTGGGTAAAATGAGGACCCAGATTGTTGGGGGCAATATGCTGACTCTGTGAACCGCTTAGAGAGAGTTGTAAAGCACTGTAAAGCGGTATATAAGTCTAAGTGCTATTGCTATTGCTATTCCATATTTGTTGCTACATTACTGTTAGCACTCCTTCTGCTACAGTTTTAAGCAACTCTCCTGCTGATTTTGTATCTAATAGCTAGTCTACCTCCCAACAAACTTTTAGTAAAGTCAGTTTCTGTATATAGTATATAGCATGTATCATTCTGTCATATTTTTTCTTATCCTTTCTTATTTGACATAGGCATTGTGCATTCAGTTGTCATTCATCCTTCTCATTGCCTAAGGCTTTCCTCTTCTGTCTTTCCCTAGCTATCATGATCGCTTATTCTAAAAGCTACTTGGAATTTTGTCTTTTTGAAGTGTTATTGATTTCAAATTTGTTGATTTTGTAATTTGTTGAACTGCCTATTTTCTCTAACTCTTAAATTTAATCCCAATATTTGCCACCAATAATTCATGAGATATTTTACAGTCTATACCTGAAAGTGCCCTTTCTTCATTTCCAACTCTACCTGAAAATGTTCAACACCGTTCTAGAATGTTGAATGTGTTCTAACCTGGCCTCATCACCTGATACCTAAAGCTCAGAATTTATTTTATTTATTTATTTGTTTGTCAAACATGTACAAGATAGCAGGTTTAGGTATAAACATAAACATAATCAAACAGAATACAGATAGATGAGGACAATAGGACAGTAGGACGGGGACGGTAGGCACGCTGGTGTGCTTATGCACGCCCCTTACAGACCTCTTAGGAATGGGGTGAGGTTGACAGTAGACAGTCTAAGGTTAAAGTTTTTTGGGTTTGGGGAAGAAACCACAGAGTCAGGTAGTGAATTCCAGGCATTGATCACTCTGTTGCTGAAGTCGTATTTTCTGCAGTCGAGTTTGGAGCGGTTTACATTAAGTTTGTATCTATTGTGTGCTCGTGTATTGTGGTGGGTGAAGCTGAAGTAGTAATTGAAAGGTAGGGATTCTGTTGCGAGTGGAGGAGGGGAGGACTCTTCTCGTGAAATATTTTTGGACTCTCTCAATTGTATTAATATCCGATGTGCAGTGCGGGTTCCAGACAGGTGAGCTGTATTCGAGAATTGGTCTAGCAAACGCTTTGTATGCTCTAGTTAGCAGTGTAATGTTGCCAGAGAAGAAGCTACGCAGGATTAAGTTGACTACTCTTAGTGCCTTTTTGGCAATGTTGTTACAGTGGGCTTTGGCACTTAGATCATTAGATATGAGTACTCCAAGATCCTTGACAGAATGAGGGTCGTCTACAAGGTCATGTCCTCCAAGCTTGTATTTTGTGTTCTGATTCTTTTTACCAAAGTGTAAGACAGAGCATTTGTTGATTGAGATTTGTTGATTGAGAATTGGGCATCCTATCAATTTTCATCAGGCCCAGCCTAAGAATGACGTACTGTAGAACCACCCAGGGAATGTTCAGTTCTTTATTTGTTCACACCAATAGACAGAATTTTGGCAGACTAAATCTATCCTACTTTCGTCTTAATGGATATAGCCTGGAAGATTGTAGAAAGTGGCTATCATAACTTTCTTCCTGTGTCTCCTAGCCAGTTCCAAGCTGTATTGTCTCTTGTCTTGCCCCCTTCCTTGGAATGTTTTCCCTACTTCCTAGGGCGCTATCCCCTTCATTATAGTCCATTACACCATCTCTCCTTCCATAGGTACCATCCCTTACAGTTTCATAGCAAAAATATAGAATGGTCTGGGTTTTTTTTTCAGATTGGATTTTGGAGTTTCTTCTAGATAGTTTAGTTTACCTCATACTTGGAGAACCCATATATCATTGAAGAGTATTCTTGTTCTCTCCTCTGCTTTTTGCTTCCTTTGCCCTCCTACCACTCCACAGTGATGATACCTTAGTTTACTACTTGTAAATGGTAGCCCTTTTTCTCATTCTAATCTAATCAGGTTTCTCATACTACTTCATTGAAGCCCTATGAAGCAAGAGCTTCATAAAGTATCCATATATTTTCTGTTCTTTTGTTAAGCAAGCACAGTTGATTTCTTTTGTGCCTGGAAATAGCAAAGTTTTGTACCTAAACCTATCACTATTCTAGGGAACCAAAGATTCTGCTTTTGCTGTGTTTCTCTCTCCCCCTCCCCCCCACACACAACTTGAGTGGTTCTTTCTTCTCTCTTAAATAGGTGAGTTTCCAGCTTGATATTCACCATGCATATCTAGATAGTCAGCATTTTCTTTGAACTCTCAAAAGAGCATTAAGGAAGGAATGCTAATATCAGTTTCTCACCTCCTTCTATTTCTTTTTCTTGTTATCGCAAATCTTCTGAAATTCATATTTCTCTACCCTTTCTCTCTGAAGCAGAAATTTTTTGAGGAAAAATCTGATCTCACCTTAACTGTTCTCTTGGAATAAGATTATTATGCTTCCTAGGCTAAATTATTCTGGTAATGCATGGTTATTCCCTATATTTGATTGTTTTATCTAAAGGGTCTAACCATCACTCTAGTCCTGTTCTCTGGTGGGATAAAGTCTCTGTAATAATCTCAATTGGTTTCCATAACCATTCCTCTTTTAAAAAGGTTTCTTTTTCAATCTTCTCCTTTATTAAAGGCATGTGCCGCAAGCAAGCTTAGTAACATACTGTACATCTACTTTACTTGTAGGTCTAGACTGGAAAATAACAACAATGTGCAAACAAACTTAATTTGCTTGAAATATTATCCTAATCTGGGTAATTTCCCTGTGCAGTTCAGTTGAATTTTAGCAGGTAATATTCCACTCATGATTTCATACTTAGTGACTTATCTGTTTGTTCCAGCACTTTCTGTTCTTACACACTATGATTATAACTTACCTGAGGTCTGTTGAGGTTTTTCTTTTTAAATTTCCTCTTGTAAACCTGGATAAGGTAATATAATTTTAATTGGGTCTTCTTTGGTTTGATAAGTAGCTATATTTAAATATTATTGTGCAATTGCTTTTATAATGTAGCTTATGCAAAATGTCATCATGAGTTTATTTGGATGAAATCTGCAGAATAAAATACATATCAGCAAACACATATCAGTCATTTATGGTGGACTACAATATGGTGAACTATAATGACTATAATGTTTAATATAGAAATATTGAGAACTGCATTTCAAGCCATAACATATAGTGTCCAGTCTTCTTTCAGTATAGACCAGAATCTCCAGTGGTTGTGAATGCTGTACCTTAGACTTTACAAAAATGTCTAATTGTGTAAACTAGTGTTATCTTCGATATTTCCACTCCAAATTCTCTCCTAGATGTAATCATTCTTCTTCATCTGATGTCAATTCCCTTGCTTTCTAGCATTCTCTGGCTACATTTTTAGATATATAAGCACTAAAGATATGTGTACAGAATGATCTTGTTATTTCATAAAAATCTAGAGTATTCTAACTTTTTTAATGTTTTCCTGCCTGTACACCAGCAGGTTGGGAATAAAATGTTTGCCTCTCTCCTGTCTTCCTGGATATTCTGCTCTCCCTACTTACCCCTCCAAATATCCATCCATCCATCCATCCATCCATCCATCCATCCATCCATCCATCCATCCATGCATTCTGTTTCCACAACGGAATTTATTGATGTTACTACTACTACTATTTTTCATATGAAGAATGTATCTTATCTCTGAGAATAACACCTTTCTTAAGGCTTTAGACTGTTTAAAATACCTATACATACAGTACACTGAGTGGGTCTCAGTCTTTGGGTCTCCTGGTTCTGGGAAATTATCACTTTTGGCACTGCATGGGGTGGCACTATCTCAGACAGACCCAAATAATTTGGGCTTCTTTCTAGACTCATGACTCCTTTTGCACAGCTTTGTGTTGTACACCAACTGAGGTCTCTTCTGGATCATGAGGACACTTTACTCGTGGTCACCTCATGGTGAGATAGGCAGCAAACAAATTTAATAGATAAACAAACAAACATACATACATACAAACAAATGGTTATTCATGTCCTGGTCAGCTCCAAAATTAATTACTGTAATGTGGTGGGGCTACCCTTGAAGAAAATCTGGGAGCTTCAGCTGGTGGAGACTGCAGCTACAGGTACACATTAAACCTCTATTCTGTGAGTTGCAAGTCAGGGATGACCATGGAGGATCTGAAGGAGGCGATGTGAGAGACATGGAGAGTGCTGATCCATTAGAGCAGGGGTGTCAAACACGATTTCATTGAGGGCCGCATCAGGGTTGTGTTTGACCTCGGGGGGGGGCAGAGTGGGCGTGGCCAGGGTGGGCATGGCCAGATCCACATCACTCATGTCAGGGGCACCTGTGGTGTCTCGAGCGCTCTACCAGAGAAAACGGGCTCCCGAGCTCCATTTTCAGCTGCAATGGCCTCCTGCAACCCTCTGCCAGTGAAAAAGGAGCTCAGGAGGCCCGAGCTCCCTTTTTGCTGGCAGGGGCACCGAGGGCCAGTCCGCTGTTTCCAGGGTGGCCCCATGGGCCATATCTAAGCACCCCGCAGGCCACATTCAGCCCCTGGACCTTGAGTTTGACACCCCTGCATTAGAGTGACCAAGTGTCAGATATGACTGAATGGCTGATGATGACAATGATGCAATTCAGGGTTCTAATTTTTCCTTTTAAAGCCCTAGATGGCATGAGATCAGGTTATTTGAGAGACCACTTCTTCCTGATTACATCTACCTACCCCTCCAGATCCAGCAGAAGTGATATGCTGTGGGTCCCATCAAATCAGTTCCATCTGGTGGGACCCAGACAGACTTCTCTGTTGTGGCCCCTGCCCTCTGGAACATTATTCCCATCAAGGTGAGATTAGCCCATCTTTATTAGCCTTCTGGAAGGCCCTTAAAACATGCTTTTTTTCATCAACTTTGAGGAACCCATGAGGAAACTGCAAAATGGCTTGTAGGAAGGCTAGTTACTATTGTTCTTCTGCAATCTTGGGTTTTATGTATTTTTTAATTTATGTTTTAGATTATTATGTAGTTTTATCTGTTGCTATATTTATATGCCACCCATTATATGTCACATTTTCATGAGATGGGCAGTTATATAAATATAATAAATAACTAGATATCCATTTTCTTGTTACTTTCTGTTTCTGGGACATGTTTTATGTCTTGTGCAAATGGTTCCTATTTTGTTATTATTCTCTGAAGAGGAATAAGAGCCGAGGTGGCGCAGTGGTTAGAGTGCAGTACTGCAGCTACTTCAGCTGACTGCTAGCTGTAGTTCAGCGGTTCAAATCTCACCGGCTCAAGGTTGACTCAGCCTTCCATCCTTCTGAGGTGGGTAAAATGAGGACCCAGATTGTTGGGGGCAATATGCTAACTCTGTAAACCGCTTAGAGAGGGCTGTAAAGCACTATGAAGCGGTATATAAGTCTAACTGCTATTGCTATTGCTAAAAGAAGGTGGTTTTTATTTCATTTTTCATTAAAGATGAAAGCGTTCATGTTTAGCTTTGTAACATTTTCTTTTAATACATTTTTTTTCCTTCCAGGGTTCATCCAATCAATCAACTTTGCTTTCTTGTCATTGATATGTTGGCTGCCTCCAAATTCCAGAACTCACTGCCCACTATTTACTGTGGCAAAACATTTGGCTAAACAGGTGCCTGGCTTTAATTCATGAAAGCATATTTCATAACAAATCTGTAACTCTTTACCATGTCAGTCCAATATCCTGTTTACCTTGGAATTTCAGGCAAGGTTGGGAGAAGAAAACAGAAGAGCTGTCGAGGGAATGCTCATAGAAGGGTCTGAGCATATAAAAATTGAATGCAGATGCACAAATATGTCAATTCTGTTTCTGTTAATTCATTTTGTACCCCACTTTTTATTTCAGCAAGTATTAGCAAGACAGTTAACAAAAATTTAAAAAATGAAATCCCAAATTTTGAAACAAAGGTCTAGAAATCTGGAAGTGCAAGAGACCTTAGTTGCCATTTAGTCATTTCCCCAAATCAGTGAGACACTCAACTGAGCATGTCTTTCAGATGATCATCCAGCATTTGTTTGAAGATCTCTAGTGAAGGCGACCTAATATTTCAGGTGGCAGCCTGTTCCATTGGCTGATAGGCTGCAGTCAGGAAGCTCCTTCTCATATCTATTATTTCCTTGTTTTGAGAAAACAATCCAGTTCTCCAGAATTAAGATCAATTATTTTTCTGTGTAATTATCCATCAGCTATGGAAGAAGATGACCATATCTTCTCCATTCTTTAGAGTAAACTACTATCTCTTCTAGTTAAATATAACCAGATTGCAATTTTAAAATAATATAAAATAAATAATTAAAAACTGGGGGAAGAGATACATCTTTACATAGTTTCTAAATGGTAAGACATTGTGGGTGAAATGCAGTTCTTGAGGGACTGCCTAATTTAGCATTGGGACAATCCAGAAAAACAACTTTTCTTATCTATTTGATTGTTGGCAAGAGTTATAAAAAGTGTTTATTCCAACAATGTGCTTCCTATTGCTCAGTTAACTTTTGTAATTCCATACCGGTAGTAGAAGACTTAGTGCCATGTTGATGGGAAAAGACTGGGAAAAGTTTACCTAATTCAATCCCTAGATTGCCTTTTGAGTTTTATATTCACATTCATGCGAATAAAGTGTTAGATACCAGTGCTCAGTTCTGAAAGCTGAATAATTGTTTGACTAAAGGTCAATTGAGAATGTTATGATGCAGATATGTGAGCAGTCTCTCAACACATAATTGTTCTTTTTAAACAACAATGACACAACCATGACAGATTGCAAGTAAGATGGGGTTTAACCCTTTCTGCTCTGAAGTGTGCTTCCAATCAGAATATCCCTACTGGGCCGCAAATGGGCTCCTTTTAAAAATGAAAAGATATGAATTCATGCTTGAGTAGGTAAACTAGCTTACAAAGACTGGATTGTGCTTCTTTGTGCTTCAGAGATGTAAGTCTTTGCATGCAATGATGTGCTGGTATCTCCATTTTGAACTGTGTGATTCCACAGAGAAAGCCTCTGTTTGGGTCTCTGAAATCTTAGCCATATATTGTTAATAGTCAGTTCCTGGAGATGTAGTTTTAAATGACTCAGAACAGAAAATGTCAAAACCACAATGCAGCCAGTGCCAAGAAAGAACCTGAAAAACTGCACTATTGTCACCAACAATAGAGTATCAATGCTTCCAGCCTATTATAAAAACGTTGGCCGCCTCTTCTCAGAAGATTAAAAAATTTCAACAGTAATCCAGGTCTTGTCTGACATGACATTTTGGAAGCAAAAGCTCAGAAACTTTTGTACTTAGCTGTAATAGGATAACATGGTACAGTAGTTACAGTAATTGCCCATCTCTCCCTATTGCTTGGTCCCTTCTTTCTCCTTCCCCCAGTCCCATTTTCAAATAAAACATGGTAGCTGAAGTCCTGTTATTTTCACAGATATTAATGCATGCATGCTCAGAAAGCAGAGAAATCCAAACTGAATTGCTGCCCAGATCAATGAGGTACTTAAAAGAATACATTCTTTTACTGAGGGTCTGAGGGCATATAGCCTTGTTTGACTCATCAGACTCTTCCAAGCTGTTACTTTAATGGCTCTGTCTGTTGTGCAGTGAGAACTGCTAGTAATGTGATTCCTTGGGACTCTCTCTCTCCTCAGAGACGTTTACAGCTTTTACACAGAAAAGCTGCTAAAATTAGTCCTTTCTTTCTTTCTTTCTTTCTTTCTTTCTTTCTTTCTTTCTTTCTTTCTTTCTTTCTTTCTTTCTTTCTTTCTTTCTTTCTTTCTTTCTTTCTTTCTTTCTTTTTTTTTTTTCTTTTTCTTTTTTCTTTTCTTTTCTTTTCTCTATACTTTACTCCTGCAATTCCTAGTGTTGGGTGGGGAAAAACATCTCTTGGTTTAATTTGGAATCATTAATTGGGTGCAATTTGTCCAAAATGGCAATATTGTCTCATAGTTTTGCAAACCATTTGTAGTAAATTTATGAATTGGAGAGGCTCTAAGATGACTGGAGGCTACTCAGAGACTAGCAAGACATGGCCTTCTTATCTTTGGGCTGGAAATGATAGTATAGAGTTTAAGAGAAGGAAGCTTACAGCAGAGTTTCTGTAGCTTCCTGGTTCTTTTTCATTATCTTTTAAGCTCTACAATATGGACTAGGCCTCTGTGATGCTGACGCTTGTTGTTGGCAGCATAATTTGTAGTGTGGCGCTTTATCATACACAACCTTAGACAGATTGCACAAAAATGCTGTGCCTAGTAAGGGGCATCTTGATCAATACTTTTGTAACCAGAAAACTCATATAGTTGATATTATTTTTGTAACCAGTAAACTACATGTAGTTGATACTATATTTTATATTTTATATTTTATATTATTTTATATTTTATATTTTATATTTTATATTTTATATTTTATATTTTATATTTTATATTTTATATTTTATATTTTATATTTTATATTTTATATTTTATATTTTATATATATATAAAAGAGTAAAATA
>QLTV01003121.1:497141-507881 GCA_003457575.1 Thermophis baileyi
TGTGGAAGCCGAGAGCCAGCGATGTCCTCCCTTCGAACCGGTCCCTTCGGCCGTGGAGGCCACACCCAGTACCTTCCAGGAGCTTCCATGCTCGAGCCCCGGAGCGGCAGCAGACCTGTCCGCACAGGCCGCTGCCTCACCACCAACTGAATTGCGCAGGTCTAGTAGGGCTTCAAAACGCCCCGCCTACCTGCGTGATTACGTATGCTGGACAGCTCCATCCAGGAGGGGAGGGGTGTTATGTTCTAACTGTTTGATCTATGTTGCATGGTTCCAACCAGGTCCAGCGTTTGAGCGGGAAAAAGCTCAAACGCTTATGTTCTAGCTGTTTAATCTGTGTTGCATGGTTCCAACCAGGTCCAGCGTTTGAGCGGGAAAAAGCTCGAACGCTATTGGCTGGTCTGTCTGACAGCTCCCTATAAAAGGGCAAGCTGTCAGACTGCTCTTTGCTGGTTGCTTACACAAGAGCTGAAATAAAGAGCTGCTTTGGAAGTCTGTCTCCTGTCATCTCTACCCACTATCTAACAGGAACAGTGGGATCCGCTCCCACTTTACAATCCTGCCTGCAATTCATTCTTGCAGAGGCTCGGTTGGCTTAAGGTAGCAAGGTGAGCAACCTGCATGTTGGAAGTTTGATTTATCTGGCATTCCCAGTCAATGATTGTGAAAAGAATTCATTATTGTCTGAAGCTAAGAAAGCTGGTGGCAGCTGAAATCTAACCAACAAATGAGAAATCAAAACAAAAACAAATTCAGAGAGGAAGTAGAATATAGAATATAAAATAACATCGTTGGAAATGGCTTTCGAGGTCTTCATGTCCAACATCCTTCTTGAGCAGGAGACTCTATAACATTCCAAACAAATGGTTGCCCAATCTATGCTGAAAACTCCCAGTAATGGGAATACCCACAACTTCTCGAGGCAAGCTGTTACACTCATTAATTCTTCTCACTGTCAGGAAATTTCTTCTTTATTCTACAATGGATCTCTCTTTAATGATCTTCCACCCATTACTTCTTGTCTTGCCCTCAGGTACTTTGGAAAAAGGTCAAGTCCCTCATCTCTGTGATAGCCCCTCAAGAACTGGGAGACAGTTATCATCATTCTCTTCAACAAGCTAGATGTGTCTAGATCCCTTAGCTGTTCATCCTACAGTTTAGCCTCCAGTTCCTTAGT
The DNA here is from genome assembly GCA_003457575.1 of Thermophis baileyi. Taxonomy (NCBI): domain Eukaryota; kingdom Metazoa; phylum Chordata; class Lepidosauria; order Squamata; family Dipsadidae; genus Thermophis; species Thermophis baileyi. The sequence continues at coordinate 498,319 of QLTV01003121.1, forward strand.
CATGTTTGTTGCTCTACTTTGCACTCTTTCAAGGGCCTCAGCATCTTTTCGGTATCATGGCAACCGAAAAGTATGTGTGATAATTTCTCCAGTCAGTGATTGTGAAAAGAAGTATTTAAGTGAAAGATGAAAGGGGATGGGGATGGGGGGGTGACATACTTATTCTAGGTTCATTCTTGTTTTGACCAATTGAAATCCTGAGGTCCTCACCAGAAGTCTTTCTCCAAATGTCCTTATTACATGCTTAGATATGGTACACAGCTACTCAACTATATACTGTACTTTCCATCATAGTGCCCAATCTGTGTCAGCTATGGAAAACCACCCAGACAAATTAACGTGTCTATCCTTTGCTATCCTTTCTGTGCTAAACAGACCTTTGTCTTACCCCAATCCTGTTAATTTTTTTTGTGTCTTCCTACTGCTATGTGTTTAAGTCACTCTGTTTTGCCAATTTTGTAACTTTTGTTGTTTTTAGTGAGCTAAGAAGACCAGCATAAAAATTCTCAGCGAGGGAGGACAGAGAACTTATAAATGCAGCAGCACTGAAAGAATTGTAGAAAGCTATCTCTTAGAATGAAGGGCAGGTCCTTGTGTTACATCTGTTATTTTTTCCCCCTATATAGCATGGAAATGATTTATCATTGCATTCTTCCAGGATGATTAGTTTAACTTCCTAATCTAGCCAACAAGCCTGAGATTTTTTTTCCCATCTATCTCCCGTCCAAATACTGATAAGGTTTTACCCCACTTAGCAAGCTCAGTTAGGTGGTACCACCTGCTATGACACTGACAAGTATGGAGGAACAACTTTCACTTTACCTTAAATGTACCCATTCTAGCTGGGCAGTAGAAAAGCAATGAATGGTCTCCTCCTTACCAGTCAGAGATGACTTCCATTCTCCAACCTTAAAACATGCTGAATTAAGGTAAAGGTAAAGGTTCCCCTCGCACATACGTGCTAGTCAGTGGTGGGTTCTAAATGATTTTGCTGCCGGTTCGCACGCACGCTTCTGCGCATGCAGGTGGGCGGAGCCTCCCACCACCGCCACTACCGGTTCTAAGAACCGGTAGCAACCCGGTTGGTGCTAGTCGTTCCCGACTCTAGGGGACGGTGGTCATCTCCGTTTCTAAGCCGAAGAGCCAGCACTGTCTGATGACAATTCTGTGGTCATGTGGCCGGCATGACTAAATGCCAAAGGTGCACGGAACACTGTTACCTTCCCACCAAAGGTGGTCCCTATTTTTCTACTTGCATTTTTACGTGCTTTTGAACTGCTAGGTTGGCAGAAGCTGGGACAAGTAACAGGAGCTCACTCCGTTATGTGGCACTAGGGATTCGAACCGCCGAACTGCCGATCTTTCTGATCGACAAGCTCAGCGTCTTAGCCACTGAGCCACCACGTCCCATGCTGAATTAAATAGTCCAATATACTATGAGGCCTTCTCATGTAAAAATAGCATCAAGACTATCCTCATGATAGTATATCCTGGCCAATTATTTGTATTTTTATGTGCATTCAGAATAACAAGAATGTTAGATGTATTATATCAGGAATTCCACTGGCCTACTGATATGAAAGCAGCAGGGAATCATGGATACAACAGAGAGGGTTAGCATTCAGTAACAGGAAGATTGGGACAAAGAAGTTCAACTCCCTCCCTAACCCCTAAATCAAAATGTCCTCTGATGCCCTTCTACTTTTGCCAGCAGAGCAAAGCCTTTGTATTTTGGAAACTTGTCTTGTTTGTTTCATAATGGCCAAATTAAATGTAATGTGAATCGCATCAATTCAATTAATACCTCCATTTTTGTTATGCAAATAGTAACTTTGGGAAAGCCAGAACAATCTTGGGATTGAGCCCTTCTGGAAGACAATTTCTCCTTCTATGTCAGAGTTCCATCTTTTTTTAAAAAAAATTAATTTAATTTTCTCTGTTTGTGAAGTCACTATTTGCATCTTAAAGAAGTCCCACCGCTGTAAGTGGAAGATTGCAATTTCAAATAGCAACAGTGGAAAAGGGATTTTTATTTAGCCCATGGCATGGGTAGAAAAAAACCTTAGCTCTTACTTCTTTCAAGGCACAAATTCAGTCCAAACTTTTCCTTAGCTAAAACACTCATATTTAATTGCATCTGTGCAATTATTGTCACTTTTAGTTTAGCCCACAGGAGCACTTTAAAGAAAAGTGATACAGCATATACTTAAAAACAAATAAAGATGCAAGGCAAGCATTTCCTGCATGGGTTTAGTTATCTGGAAATAAAAAGCTTTCTTTCTTTCTTTCTTTCTTTCTTTCTTTCTTTCTTTCTTTCTTTCTTTCTTTCTTTCTTTCTTTCTTTCTTTCTTTCTTTCTTTCTTTCTTTCTTTCTTTCTTTCTTTCTTTCTTTCTTCCTTCCTTCCTTCCTTCCTTCCTTCCTTCCTTCCTTCCTTAAGCCATGTTTTGGTTGTTACTTGCTTATAAAAGTAATTTCTCTTCCAGGTGGCATGTAAACACCATATACCATTTGCCTAGGAATTCATGCTAGAAAGACAAATGAAAGGTGGAAATGAAATTAAAGAAAGGATTGAATGGACCAATGAATCCCAGGTCAAGTATAGACTATATTTCAAAGTCACAGTGTTAACCTTCTTGAGGTTCTGAAATCTGAACTGTACATTCAGAACTTAACTGAGCTTAAATTTGTTCTCAGAAAGTAAAGTGAGTGGAAAAAATAGTTTACCGTATTCTAAGCAGTACCATCTGTTTAGTTTCATGAATGGGATATTATCATAGATGTCAGCAAATTAGCAGATGTACTTAACACTAGATAAGTATCTCTATTGTCAGAAAGAATTACTTGCTACAGACAGTTTTAGCAAGAGTGAGGATAATTTAGCCGGTGGGTACCTAGAATAAAAGCCTATCAATTGAAAGGCTGTTGAAGTCTTTCTCTATCAGCACTTCATACAGATAATTATGGAAACAATGATTTTAATATAATACTGTAATATGGTTGAAATGTTCCTTTTCATGGTAGCTACATATTTGGGGCTGTTCATATGTAGAACATTTAAAAAAAACATACCCATTACATTGATATTCTGATTTTCCTCCAAAATATTAAGGCAATTTCTTGGTTGTATCCCTTTACTTTTCATCCACCCACCCCTCCATTCATATGTAATAAGCTAAGTGCCTTGTAACTATATAATCCAAGAAGTCTGATTGTAGACTGTGTCCCATGTTTCTCCAGTCATATTTCAGGACTGATTTTTATACCACTGGCTTTCAATTATGCACGGTAAAACCTCCTGAGCGTTCAGTGTGATTCTATCCATAGTGTACCAGATTCTGATTGAATATAACCAAGCTGTAAATCTTGTCTTGACTATGAAGTTCACTAGTGGCCTTGAACCAGTCAGTAGCCCTACAACCTGCTCTGAGAAATAGAAGAATGTTGTAAAGATTATATGGAAGGTAAGTTGTGTGTTATCCAAATGACCTTGGGGAAATGGAGAACCGAGCCGTTCCCTTGGCATCGAGACAGAGATGGGTTGCTCCTGGTTCGGACCGGATCTATAGAACCGGTAGCGGGAATTTCCCCCCGCTTGCTGAACCGGGAGCGATGGCCGGCTGGCCACGCCCACGAACCAGGTCTCTTGGTGGTGCCATAGGCATCGCAATTTTGTTTTCTGGGTTTTTGGCACTGCGCATGCGTGCACGCACCCACGCGGCACGGGAGGAAGCGAACCAGTGGCGAGGTAAGTTAGAACCCACCCCTGGCATCAGAGCTTTCATTCCAAATGTTTCTTTAGAAGAATCTTATGGTGCATGATTTATTTCCTTTATATTATTAAAATAGTGTAAGTGTTTTAGAAGAAAATATTTGTAGGTCAGGACTGAGCTGTGGGGTTCTTGGTGCTCTCTGAGTTCTTGCAGACATTTCATTACCAAACTAGGTAACATTATCATTGCTAGAAGGGAGTGTGGTTTAATCTCATTTGTCAGTGACTTGCCCTGCCAGTGTTGGTCGAGTGGTCTCAATGGTTCCTTTATTAGGCAGTTGTAATACTTCACATGTTTGTCTGCATTGGTAGTTCTTTGATTAGGATATTGATTACTTCTTGATTATTGGTCTAGTGTTAACCTTGGTGTTAATCTCTGCTCATCTGGGTGGAGGTGTTTTGGCCTGGTGTTTTGGCCTGGTGAGGAGGTGTTTTGGCCTTTTTGTTTCCTTTTTGGCTTTTTGATTATCTCTTTTGAATGGTATGTAAATGTTGTTTATCTCTGTGTGCTTCTTGATGGCTGATTCGTCTGAGTGGTTTTTTTTTAAATCTTTGCTGTATTTTCTTTATCTTTGCTGAAACTGGAAACTACTGTAGCTCAACTTTTCTTGGTAGCTTCTTCATACTTCATACAGACACTCACACATATGCATGTTTTCATGACTACACATTCTGATATACCTGAAAAAGAAGTAGTACAGGCAAGTTTGCATAAGCTGGAATGAGATCCAGTTATTGGCATTCAAAGCCAACCACAACAGATGTTTCTTCTCAATGTGGTTCTTCATTTGGAAAGAGAGTGACAGCTGCATTTCCTCATTTTCTTTTATCTCAGCTATGAGTGTTGCTGAAAGGTTACCAAACAGAATCCCTCTCTTTTTGTAAAGCGACTATCACCAGCCATCAGCTATACACACATACGTACGCACACACAAATTCTCAGGACACAATCTATCTGATGATTAAGATTACTGCACTGAGCTGTGATAAAAGCCAGTGGACCAACACCACTCTAGAGCCTGCTGGATAGACAAATGCAGTTTTATCTCAGTGATGAATTTGGCCCAGCGTTTCTGATTGTTATTTGCTTAAATGTTTACTGACTGCTCTGGCATACAACTGGTCCCACTAGAAAACAGGTTGGACACCAGCTGCGTTTTGCATGTACTTTCAAAGACAGAAGAACAGACCCTGTCCAAAATGTTTGGCAGCTGCACTATGACAAGCATTGTGATTTAACAGAGTAACATTTCAGCATATACATTTGATTTTCTTCATTTTTTTAAAAAAATAAAAATCTTCTCCCCTGCCATAATTATACTGTGCTAATAATGCATTCGCTCTTCTACAGCAATTACAAACGAAGAAATACCTGAGTGCATATTTCATTGCTTGCTGTTGGTAACAACAGATGTGATTATTAAACACCCTCCACATGAAATATCCACAAGGTGCTTCAAAATGCACTGCCGGTAATTTTAATTTAAAGTATTGTCGGATGATGAGAAATGTGTTTTAGTTCAAATGAAATTCTGGAATAACCGATACCCAAATCAACACTTCATTCCTGGCATTAGAGTTTATTACAGAACAGTGAGATTCAAAGCCTTTCATGTATTCAGCCACAAAATATTTTAAGGCATTTTAATTTATCAGGCAGCCTTCACCAATTGCACTGAAACAAATGCCTACAATTTACGCTGATTATTAGAAAAATCACCCCTGAGAGTTTGTTTGTATTTATTTGTCTTTCACATAGTTAGATTTCTAGAAGTATGATTGGCTTTCAAAATGAGGCATATCCACAACCAATTCATAAAAGAGGATTAATGGGTACTAAGTCTACCAGCATTTATATGAGAACCTCTTGTGCAGAGACAAGCTGCTGCTGTAGACAATATTAAATGTTAGGCAGTAAGATTGGGAAATAGTGTAGTCTTCATGTCCAGCTTGTGGCATTTCCTAAGCCACTGGAGAAAAATATGTTGCATAATTAATATTATTTTACCAACTGCAATCACAGACCCCTTTAGAATGCAGTTTAGGCCAGTGGTATTAAAAGCCTATTATGGTTATTTTTAAGACAGCAGGAAAAATGCATGCCCATAGGGCAGAGGTACAGAAAAAGGCATACTTGAAATGTTGGAATCTCTGTAACCTCTGGAAGACGAAAGGTGCCAGCCTCTAGTCTAGGAATTGACTATCTACTATCACCAATAGATGTGGTCCAGCAAGATCTTAAGAACTTCAAGTTCCCCACCCTTGTAAAGTCAGCAAAATAATGAAAGGCTGGTCTAAACAGGAAAAATATCACCCAGAAGGAGAAAGGAATTGCCAAAACTTGAAGGTGACAGCATCAGATTTCAATAGTTTCATTGGCATTCTTTTCATCCCACACCTACTACTAAAAACCCATTTCTTTTATTATTCATTTCATTTGTAGTCACAAGAAAAGATCCATCAGGGACAGTATAAAATCTATTATTACCTTCTGTCCTAAAATGCCGTCAGCTGAAGATAACATTGCAAAATTTGTTTTATTTAAGCCAAAATAGCCTGTTTTGTGCTCTAATAATTATGCAACCCAAGACATTATGCAGAGAAAATGGGTAACAGTTCCCCCCCCCCCAGGTTTTATAGCAGCCCTTTTAAAATACAGAAGCTTGAGGCTTTCTCTAACCCTAATACGATGAATGACTTTAAAATGTAAGGTGCCTGCATTTATGTTATTGTGCAATAGTTTTCACTCTGGATTAAGTACAATGCATACAATAGAATCTTCAAGAATTCATCTTTAATGACTGTTCATTAAATATACTCTTCCAAATGTACTATTTAGAAGAATAACAACTAGCTCTGCTTAGGTGGGTAGGAGTATTTCATTTAAAGTAAGCATATTCTATAATCTATGCATCCCATTCAATAATTTTGAATGAAGACTCATATTTCCTGGGCTTCCCCTTAACACACACATTCACACACACACACACACACACACACACACACACACACACACTATTGGAAGAGACCACCTGCCATAATTCAAAGACTACATTTGATACTCCAGAAATATGCAAACATCTGGATCATTACAGGATGACAGAATAAATAACAGAATAACTGAATTGGAAGGTACCTTAGAGGTCTTCTAGTCAAACTCTCTGCTCATCCAGGAGACCCTATACTATTTCAGACAAATGGCTGTCCAGTCTCTTCTTAAAAGCCTCCAGTGATGGAGCAGCCACAACAACTGAAGGCAAGACATTCTACTGTTTAATTGTTTTTACTGTTAGGAAATTTCTCCTTATTTCCTGGAAATTTCCAGGAAATTTCCATCCATTGTTTCTTGTCTTGCCTTTTGGTGCTTTGACCCCCTCTTCTTTGTGGTGGTCCCTCAAATATTAGACCATTGCTGTCATATTTAGTTTAGTTTAGTTTATTTATATTTCTATGCCGCCCAACTCCCAGTGGACTCTGGGAGTCTATTAGTGGGATATCACCCACTAATCCTTATTTTCACTAGATTAGACATACCCAATTCTTGCAACCGTTCTTCATATGTTTTAGCTTCCAGGCCCCAAAAAATCTCCGTTGCTCTTCTCTGTACTCTTTCCAAAGTCTCAACATCTTTTTTAATATTGTGGTGACCAAAAGTTTCATCTAATCTGTATTTGTACACTTGATTTTTCTTGCCTAAGTATTGAACCTTACTCCATTGAATTTTATTTTGTTAGATACTGTAAGTGTTCGAGTCTGTTGAGATCCATCTGCATTTTAAGCCTATCTTCTGGAATGTTGGCTACTCCTGCTAGCTTCTATATCCTCTGTGTGGTTTGTCAACCAGTTACAAATCCATCTGGTGGTGATGCTGTCTATCCCACGTTTTATAGCTTACTAAGAAGTAGGTTGTGGTCTACTTTGTCAAATGCCTTACTGAAGTCCAAGTATACTATGTCCATAACATTTCGATGGTACACTAATTTAGTTACTTTGTCAAAGAATGAAATAAGATTTATATGGCATGATCTGTTTTTGACAAACCCACGTTGGCTTCTGGTTATAACTTTGCTTGCTTCTAAGTGTTCATAGATCTGTTGCTTGATTATCTTTTCTAGGATCTTCCAAGATACTGATGTTCGGCTGATTGGTCTGTAGTTTCCTGGATCTGTCCCCCCCTCCCTTTTGAAGATGGGAACCACATCAGTTCTTTTTTTAGTTTTCTGGTAATTCTCTGGTGCTCTAAGAACTTTGAAAGATATGGTTCAATATTTCATTGTCACATCTGTAGTTCCTTCAGACTCTGGAATGTAATCCCTCATGTCCTGGTGATTTGAACTCTACTAGAGCAGACAGTTGCCAACAAAACATCAGTGATTTCTGTATCACTTTGTAGCTATCTAAGAGTCATCTGGATTTTTTCAGCATAGATCTGGTAATTTGGGGTATCTAGTCTGGAGCTAGGCTAGATTCCAGGTACTGCATCATGATTCAGAAAAATAAAGCTATGTTTTCTTTGGAAGAATTTTCTTCCTGTCATTAAGATATTAATATCTTTGCCAATGGTAATGGATACTATACCAATACCATAGACCCATTTCTCTTGTCTGTTATATAACTAAGAAAACAGTAGAGCTTAGCCACTGCAATAAAATGAGATCCCTGTTTATCTATTTCTTCTTGAACAATCAACTATCTAGAATGTATAAGATCTTTACAAAGCACACAGATATGGGTGTCAGTTTTAGTCTCCAGTTCTCTAGAAAGATCTGAAGCAGATTAATTATTTGCACAAGAAAGAAGGATGGGCTGATATTTCTCTGAGAAAGCCCCATGTTGTACCTCTACCACTAATTAGGTCTTATGATTTCAGCAATAGCCCCAAACTAGATTTGCAACCTTAGTCTTACCTAGGTGTGACTTCTCCTAGGTATTTTGATATGGTGATGGTAGCAACCCACTGGTTCAAGCACTTCAAGCCAATAGTAAACCTCACACATAGAGTTTGATTGATATTCCTGACTTGTCCACACTTACTATCTCTGATCAACCCTCTGTGTTTCCCATACAGTATGGAAGAACCAAATTTTCCTATGATTTGTTCACTCATCCCAAAGGTTGGGGTCCAGCCATGAGGCTGTCATGCCTTGAAAAGAGACTTTTTGACCACTGAATTTAGTGATCAATACCCCACTTCATCCTTCTTCCCATCCCCACCAGGGCTTTTTATATCAACAAACATCCAGATGTTTGTTGATATAACAACAAACATCCAGATGTTTGTAATGGTTGTACTGTCACCTTTTACCGTGAGTGGAGTCAGAGCTTTTCAGAGAACTTTGAATTAGGGAAGGAGAGTCATATCCACCTGCCATATCTTTCATGAATAAAAATATATTCCAAAATTACTCATTTCTCCACACTCCTTCTCCCTGCCCCACACTCCCTCTCATACTAAGTACTAAGCATACTTTCAACAATCTCCCAAGGCTAATCACATCATAACATTTCCCAATGGATAAAGCTAGACTGAAGTATGTAATTAAGTAATGTATACAAAATGCTCAACTTTGCATTTTTAATTCCAACAACTAGACTGGGATTTTCTAGTCCCAGATTCTTCTTATTGCTTTACTCTAGCATTTGGGGGAAAATTCCCTAGACATGGCTTTTGCTGAACTTCTTTTTTAAGGTGATATGGTATTAGTTATATATGAAGATCGGATCTTTGCCATATGCAGAAGGAGTTGCAGAATCTCTTCCTTCCTTCCTTCCTTCCTTCCTTCCTTCCTTCCT
>QLTV01003121.1:518068-530623 GCA_003457575.1 Thermophis baileyi
AGACAGTGAAGATCTTGTGGGACTTTCGAATACAGACAGATCGTCATTTAGAACACAACACGCCAGATATCACGGTTGTCGAGGGCCCTTTAAGAGTACTTATTGATATCGCTGTACTAGGAGATGCCAAAGTAGAAGAAAAAGAACTGGAAAATATTACGAAATATCGCAACCTGGCCATCGAAACTACATGGCTATGGATGAAACATGTAACAGTGATACCCATTGTCATTGGGGCACTTGGTACCATGTCCAAGAATTTTACAATACACATCAAGAAATTGCAGCTTCCTGCAATAACACCAGCGGAACTGCAAAAAACTGCGCTACTCGGAACATCATATATTTTAAGAAGATACTTGGTTGATACCTAGGATGCTGGGAGCAACCCATATCAACCATTAGCACAAGTCAATGGTATTTATGACACATCTTTAAATGTTCAGTTGACTGAGTTTCATGTTTAATGAATAAAAATAATAATAATAATTGTGTGGGGTGTTTTCCTTCAGCTGCCAAGGTGAAGAAAGCAGTTGGAAACCCACAAAATCAAAATGACACCTGCCTTAGTGCAACCAAAGCACTAAGCACAAAGCACTAATAAATTTAAAATGTATTTATTTTAAAGGTGTGTCATGTATAACACACATAAAAATGAGGGAGGGCTCTTATCACTTGATTTTGAAAATCTATGATGTTATATCAGAAACAAATGAAAACTATAATTAAGTCCTAAAATTGATAAAACACCTTTTAAAAAGAGAGATAGATAAATCCCCCCCCAACTTAGAAGAAAATGGAAATTTCAGTCACACAATTTATATGATTACCCTATTTTAATTCCATACAACCCCCAGCTTCCAAATACTTATCTAGTCATAGTTAAGACAAACAACATGTTGGCTTTCAGTTTCACTTTGATCTGCCTCCTTTACGCAAAAGTGACATTCCTGCTGCCTAAAATTAGGATCTATTTCCATCTAAAACTTGCACATGCAACATCTCTTTTGCTTCCTCTTTGATATTGCCAGTATGCACAATAGCCTTGAATGGAAATTCTTGTACTAATGTTAGCTAAAATAAAGCAGAAGGCTGTAATTCCATGCACTTATTCCTTCTGTCCAGTGCATTGCATATTATTAAAATAATTCACAGAAGAATACTGTATATGGCCATACATGTCTGTATAGCTATACACATGCACATCGCATTATTGTTACTATCTTTTGTTCTGCATTCAAAAGGAACTGGAGAACTGCAGTTAGACTTAAATTTATATTTAATGAAGGCACAAGACTACATGTATTTCTTTGATTTTACAATTCAAATATAGCCATTTAAGAACAGAAACAGAACAGCGTCTTTTGGTGCAATACTGCATCAATGGACCAATTTTGAAATGGAGTACTCAAAATTTTCATGATCTCATGTCTGAAAGTCTTTATGCGATCTTTACAAGAACTATGAATCATAGATCAGATTTTTTTTTTCATGGTTCAAATTTAGTATCTTTGGTTTTGTTGACTTTAACTATTATGTTGACATAACTATTATGATCAATGGATAGTGGAATGGATATATGGCAGTTCCTATCTTATGTATTGGGATAAAAGAAGATTGCCTATACTGGCTCTATATTTATACTGTGCTTAGATACAGACAACATATCACATTATTCAGTGTTTCCGATGTATGAAATAAACATGTCAACTCTATTTTAGAAGCAAGGTACAAGAGTGGCTTACTAAAGTATTTTGATGACTAGATAATAATCATATAGCAATAGCACTTAGACTTATATACCGCTTTACAGTGCTTTACAGCCCTCTCTAAGCGGTTCACAGAATCAGCATATTGCCCCCAACAATCTGGGTCCTCCTTTTACCCACCTCGGAAGGATATGATGATTATTTAGATATTGCAAGATACTTAGAATAGAAGAGAGCAATAAAGAATCTTGGAGGTCTTCTAGTCCAACCCTCTGCTCAAGCAGGAGACCCTATACAATTTCAGACAAGTGGCTGTCCAGTTTCTTCTTAAAAACCTCCAGTGATGGAGCAACCACAAGTTCTGAAGGCACGCTGTTCCACTGTTAATTTTTCTCACTGTTAGGAAGTTTCTCCTTAATTCCAGGTTGTTTCTCTCCTTGATTAGTTTTCATCCATTGTTTCTTGTTCTGCCCTCTGGTGTTTTGGAACATAGGTTTACTCCCTCTTCTTTGTGGCAGCCCCTCAAATACTGGTATACTGCTATCATGTCACCTCTAGTCCTTCTTTTCTTTAGACTAGCCAACCCAAATCCTGCAATCGTTCTTCATATGTTTTAGACTCCAGGCCTTTAATCATCTTAGTTGCTCTTCTCTGAACTTTTTCCGAAGTCTCAACATCTTTTTTGTAGTGTGGTGACCAAAACTGGATGCCAGTTTTGTATTCCAGATGTACTTTTATGAAGGTTTTATAAAGAGGTACTAATACTTCACATAATTCTGATTCTATGCTCTGATTGATGAAGTTGATGAAGATAAATACACTTTATATCAGAGGTGAAATGCTCCCGGTTCACTTGTACCTGTTGGTCGCCATAGAGCCAAGGTAGCACGAGGCGCCGCCCACCCGCCCGGATGCCGCCTGGACGCCGCCATTTGGGTTCTTTTACCTTCTGCGAATGCACAGAATGCTTTGTGCATGCGCAGAGGGTAAAAGAACCCAAATGGCGGCATCCGGGCAGTGTCCGGGCAGGTGGGCGGCACCTCGTGCTACCTTGGTGACCAGCTCTACGGCGACCAATAGGTACGAGCAAACCAGGAGCATTTCACCCCTGCTTTATATGTTTATCAACAAAAGGATGTGAGAAATTTAATAAGAGGGAGGGAGGGAGGGAGGGAGGGAGGGAGGGAAGGAAGGAAGGAAGGAAAGGAAGGAAGGAAGGAAGGAAGGAAGGAGACATTAGATTTCAAAATATTGCAAGAATATTATTGGTTATTTCATTAGACAAAATACATAGGTGTAAAACAATTAGCCATTTTTTTCTTGTACCACATCATAGCATCTTCAAATCCATTTAAGATCTAGCAAAGCCTTATCTGCCTGTAAGTGTCACTCTTAAAAATCTCCAATGATTAAACCTGATTCTAGAAAGCACCCATCCATGTGACATTTGAAACTGCTGCAGTTGTCTGAAAGTGCAACTAATGTCATTTCAAGGTCTGGCTTCTTTACCTTATTACAGTCACAAATCATGCCACTAGATGTTTTAAGGATGAAATAGTCTAAACCCTTTGAAATAGCCTAAACACTAAACACAACCTAACCCTAACCCTAAACACTCATATTTAGGTGAGTCTTTCAGATTGTGAAGTCAAATCAGTTGCCTTCAAGTTTCTTCAGGAGATTCATAGATGATTTAAAGATTGGATGAAGTTCTTGGTTTGCATTGCTCAAACATGGCTGGAGCTTTTCTTTTATTTATGGAGAGGAAGAGGAAATGGAATTGAATATGATGTTTGCCTCTCTGATAATGACACAGTGATGGACAATGACTTTTACCACCTCCACAAATCATATCACTATGTTTGGAACTTCTCATATTATTTAGATCTCACTGTAGAATTTGTTTTAGGACACAGGTGTCAAACTCGCCACATCACGTTGCCGTCACGTGATTTTTCACGATGTTTTCCCTATTCACGGAGCTGGGGTGGGCATGGTGTGGCCATCTGGCCTGCAGGCCACCAGTTTGACACCCCTGTTTTAGAAGGTTCACTTGATGGGAAGGAGAGATTCAAATTTATTGTTCAAAATTCCACTTTTGCTTTTCTTGTTCAAAATTTCACTTTCCTTCCAATTCTATTTTTCATTATTTTTTGCCAGTCATTCTGTTTGTCTCATGTGTAGCACAGTTGCAATTAGTCCAATTCAATTCATTCATTTTCCTGTTTTCCCTTTCATTTTTCATTCATTCTCCTGTCCCTGAAAGGAATCCATCCCTTATTTTCTTTTTGCTACTGTCTGCCTGATTTTTCCTGCACTATGTAAATGAGACTGAGATAATATGCTTGCTTTTAAAGCGTTGCTCATATACTTGAATATATATTTATTATGATTTATTATATGTGCAGCAGTAATAACATGCACAGAGTACGCATATTGCTAGAAAAGAAACACATCATTTTCATGCTAATGGTTTGCTAACAAACCTACTACTCCAGAAAAGCAAGTGTTCTTTCAACTTTAATATGAATGGCCTTTTAAAGAATTTTAGAAAAAAATCAAGTAAAACATTTTTCTGCATTGGTTCAGCATAATTTTTTAAATATGCTTTTTATGGACAATCTGGAGACTGAAGTGCTGTCATTTAAAAGAGATATAGGGGATTAACTCCAGACTGCATGATGGTGAAAATCATGACGATATTGTGTTGAAATTTTGCAGTGTTAATATCTTTAATATCTTTAATATCTATTACTTCTATTTTATTTTATTTCTTTTAATTTGACCCAAAATGAGCCTCCTGCAAGTGCTTTGATGTTTCCCTATTATACTCTATAGTCAAAAACCTTCTATCAGGGCAAACAGCATGAAGAAAATCTTTTGCTTTCAATTATCAAATTATGCTATCTTCAAATCTCAAGTCTTTGAATTTGAGTTTGAATTAGATCTTGGCTGATTTGCACACCCTCTAAACCTTGTTCCCTTAAATCAGGGGTCCCCAAACTTGGCAACTTTAAGACTTGTGGACTTCAACTCCCAGAATTCTCCAGCCAGCTATGCTGGTTGGAGAATTCTGGGAGTTGAAGTCCACAAGTCTTAAAGTTGCCAAGTTTGAAGACCTCTGCCTTAAACAGTCCTGTTGAACAGCAAAAATAAATTTAATACACAACAGAACAGAATAAAAAAAACAAAACAGGGAATGGATATACTACATACAATGTTTGCATCAAGGATCTTATGTCCCTGGGCTGGCATACTAGCAACCAAGCACAGATCCTCTGATCTATATGTCATTTTGCGCTATTGACAAAGTATTTAGATGAAAAATGTTCAGAGGAAGGTCAGGCGTATCCATATTCAGGATTCTCCTTGACAGAAGTTTCAGTCGAGCCATCATTCTCTGTCTTAAAAATTTCACACATCTCTTTGAACTTCAAGCAGCTACAGAATACTGATATTCTAAGCACTATTAATAGCTGGACCTACTAATTGCCATTTTGATTTTCTGTAATACCTCATTATGATTGTAGATTGATGACAACCAACTGCCTGGCATTGCCCACACTGCCTCCATCGTTGTGTGAACCCATTATCAGTTTGGAAAAACTGAGATTTTCCTTCTGAGGATACTTTGCCCAATGTTCGGATATGAATCCAAGAAAGTCAAAGGAGCACAAATGTCATTTTTGGTATGATAGTAGAGATGACTTAGAGCCGAGGTGGCGCAGTGGTTAGAGTGCAGCACTGCAGGCTACTTCAGCTGACTGCTAGCTGCAGTTCGGCGGTTCAAATCTCACCGGCTCAAGGTTGACTCAGCCTTCCATCCTTCTGAGGTGGGTAAAATGAGGACCCAGATTGTTGGGGGCAATATGCTAACTCTGAAAACCGCTTAGAGAGGGCTGTAAAAGCACTATGAAGTGGTATATAAGTCTAAGTGCTATTGCTATTGCTATGACATGGTTTACATTACATTCCCTACCAGGTAAACCTTTTTCAGATAGCAACTGTGAAGAAAATAATAAGCTTTCACTAGCCCAGAATGAGGAAGCAGTTTGTCATCTTGAACTGATCCTCATACCCAGTGGTGGGATTCATTTTTTTTTTGCTACCGGTTCTGTGGGCGTGGCTTGGTGGGCGTGGCGTGGCTTGGTGGGCGTGGCAGGGGAAGGATACTGTAAAATCTCCATTCCCATCCCACTCCATGGTAAGGATACTGCAAAATCTCCATTTCCTCCCGATCAGCTGGGACTCGGGAGGCAGAGAATAGATGTGGGTGGGGCCAGTCAGAGGTGGTATTTACCGGTTCTCTGAACTACTCAAAATTTCCGCTACCGGTTCTCTGAACTACTTACAATTTCCGCTACCGGTTCTCCAGAACTGTTCAGAACCTGCTGAAGCCCACCTCTGCTCATACCTCATCTTCTAATCCCAGGAATGTTTTGCAGTAGCACACATATCTGTTAGGAACTTTTATCTGGTCATTTGACATCTTCAGGTCTGTGGCCACATCTCACTTGACCTTTATTCTGTAAGGTTATTATTGTTGCTAGCTGCACTGGGCACAGGAAACCTTAAGTGTAATTGCAAGGAGGTATCATTGACAGTCTGTATCTTGTTTTGTAACTCGTACTGAATACGCTGCAGTTGTGCTTCAGGTATTTTAATATAACATGTTTCCTAGGCTTCCTGTGTTTTAATTTGAATAACATCTTGAAGCTATAAATCCTCAGAAATATAACAGGCTAAAATTTGATCAAACAGTGGCATCCAGTGGGGAATGTAAAAGCATATTTTGCACAAGATGTTGTTGCTGTCTATCTTTTGGCTCCTTTTATTTTATCAAAGTGCTAACACAGGTGCATTAATAGCAATCCAGAATGGCAGACACAGGAGTATACATTTAGTTTACAAATTACCATACAGAGCTGGTCTTTATATAAAATTTTAAGATCTCTGGCAGCTCCTTCACTTCCCCCTATCACTGGCTTTTTTTTACTTGGCTTGGTTTCATTTCACGATTGTGCTTTTTGATTCATTATCAGGTTCTGACAGGGAATTCTTCTCCTGCTATCTCCTCTGAACAAAAATGGAAAGAGACAAGACAAGTTCACTGTCTGTATGGTAGAACTGCATAATTTAGGTATTAAAAGCAAACACATTGTGTCTATGTGAAGCCTATGTGGTAAGACCAAAGCTGTCTGGTTTTTTCTCTCTCTCCAGTAGATATACTGTACAGTGAAAGGCAGTTCATGAGGAAATAAATGTTTGTGTATATTTGTGAAAGAAAGCTATTACTTTTATGCTTGAGGGTTTTTCTGCAAGCAACTAAGACTAGAGAAAGGATTATGTATCAGATATTGGTTTGATATCAGCTCTCTTCTTATTCACTTCCATATGTCTGTAGATCACCTTGGTCTATTCTGAGGGGTACTATGGTGAAATCTGTCTTCCACTTCCACTAAATCTCTTCCATCTTCACTGAAAAGATTCTTTTCATTCATTCTCTCATTTGAAATGTTAAAAAATGTTGGATGTATTTTGAGCATTCTTAGAGGACTTGGAGGATGGTATGTGTCTCATTTCCTTTGTGTCATATATCTCTATTGTTCTGCAACTGCTCTAGAAAAACACCATGAGAACACCTTCCTTCCTTCTGTCTTTTCTTGAGGTTTAGTTGCAAATTGGGAAGCCAGAAAGGTCAAAAGTCCAAAAGAAATGATTGCATAGTGAAAGAGAAGACATGATTGCAATACATTTTCAGACAAGGAAAAGGAGAAGGAGAAGGAGAAGGAGGAGAAGGAGGAGGAGGAGGAGGAGGAGGAGGAGGAGGAGGAGGAGGAGGAGGAGGAGGAGGAGGAGGAGGAGGAGGAGGAGGAGGAGGAGGAGGAGGAGAAAGAGAAAGAGGAGGAGAAAGAGGAGGAGAAAGAGGAGGAGAAAGAGGAGGAGAAGGAGGACTAAAGAATTAATAGATATTTAGTGAATTTGGATTAAACAGAAAAGTAAATGACCAAAATGAAAGAAGTGCATTGAGATTGTGTGATATAGAGAAAATGAATTAAGTTCTAAAGCCCAAAGCAAATGTATCACAAAAGAGTTAGTGGGTTGCAAGGGAAAAACAAAACAAAACAAAAAAGTTGTTGAGTCCTGGGGACCACAACAAGAAGTTCAAAAGAAGGTTTCAAAGGAAAGCTTTTGTTTTCCTCTAGGTATAAGTAACAGTGACAACAATACACCAACAATGATCATCAACTCTTTTCAGCTCATAGAAGTTGCACAAGAAGGTATAGAACAAAAAAGTTAGAGAAAGAGGAAACGTTTTAGTTTGCATTGTAGGTGAATTATTTAATATTCTTAGCAATATGTCCTGGATTTGCAAATGACAAAATGTTGTCCCCATGCTAAAATTCAAAGGAGCAACTAATTATAATAAAGCTCATTATGTTTTTTCCCCCTCCCTCTCTCTCTCTTGCAGCTGGAAGAATAGCAATCAATTCACAAAATGGTGTTCACAGTTGAATCTAAATAGTGAATTGCAAGGTGCAATTGGGAAGTGTCACCATTATTGATAGTCTTCTACCCAAGTGAGAGTTACCCTGAATTTTAATTAGCAAAATATTCTTTCTTGTTACTCTGGTTAAAACATTGAAGAATGACACATGTGTCAAAACAGTTTTATAAGCATAAAGAATGTGGCAATGTTCTGTAAAATAGCATGTTTTAGATAAGTTTTCTGGTGCTAAAGAAATACATTATTAGAATTGAACACAAATACTCTTTCAAATTTCTCTGCTAAATTTGTCATCAAAGAGATTGAATGGTGTATTTCTTTTTTCTTTCCAAAAGGAGAAATCATGCAACAATTAAAGTAAACAACTTAAAGTAAACTGCTCCAAACTCAATTGCAGAAAATATGACTTCAGCAACAGAGTGGTCGATGCCTGGAATGCACTACCTGACTTTGTGGTTTCAACCCCAAACCCCCATAACTTTAATCTTAGACTGTCTACTGTTGACCTCACCCCATTCCTAAGAGGTCTGTAAGGGGCGAGTATAAGAGCACCAATGTGCCTACTGTCCCTGTCCTACTGTCCCCACTTATTCGTATCCATTTCCTGTATTCATAATCATGTTTATACTTATATCTGTTACCTTATACATGCTTGACAAACAAACAAACAAACAAATAAATAAATAAATAAATAAATAAATAAATAAATAAATAAATTCTCAAGGGAGACATTTCTTTTTAGTAGTGGGGGTCAAACAGCTAGTACGAGAAAGCCAAGGGAGAGGAATTCCTTCATTATAATGGCATGTATTTGATGTAAAGCAGCTCAGAAGCCTAAAGACTGATCAAGAAACAATTTTACAGTGCAAAATAAAACTTTTAAATTAATGCTTTAGCCATTTTATATCTAAGTTAAAGGACCGCATTCTACTCATTATACTTCCCTGGATTTCTCTTCTACTCTAAAAAAAGCATTTTTCAATATAAAATTGAATGAGTACTTCCAGGACAAGAATGCTGGAGAATTTAGAATTTGTTTCTTTGTTTTAAATACTTTCTGTTTATGTAAATGCTCAAAAAGTTATGTAGCTCTTTATTTTGGTTTTATCTTGGCCAACAAGATGATACAAAAATCTCATTGCTTATGGTTGTGTTACATCATCAGGGTTTGAAAGCATTAGAATAAAACAGTATTATAAGAAGCTCACATCAGGATACCATGGTTATCCCATAACTTAATCATAATCATAAATAAGTACCTAAATGTATTTGCAACCCATATTTCTTTTTTGGGGGGTGGGTGGGGCCGGAACCATGGTGACAATAGCATTCCTTTCTCCAATTTTATCATTACAACACATCTGATAATTTAGACTAAGATATTGAGATTGGCACAAATACACGAAGAAAGATTCCATAGCAGGACCCAGCTCTATTTAGTCTTAACTATTATATCATGCTGGCTTCTATATTTACAGTATTCAATCAATCAATCAGAATAGAGCTGGAAGAGACCTTGGAGGTCTTCTAGTCAAACCCCTGTTCAAGCAGGAGAGCCTATACAATTTGAGATAAGTAGCTGTCCAGTCTCTTCTTAAAAACGTTCAGTGATGAAGCACCCAAAAAGTCTGGAGGCAAGCTGTTCCACTGGTTAATGGTTCTCACTGTTAGGAAGTTTCTCCTTAATTCCAGGTTGCTTCTCTCCTTGATTAGTTTCCATCCATTGTTTCTTATCTTGCTTTCTGATGCTTTGGAAAATAAGTTGACTCCCTCTCTTCTTTGTGGCAGCTCCTCAAATACTGGAATACTGCTATCATGTCACTCCTAATCCTTCTTTTCTCTAAACTAGCCATACCTAGTTCCTGCAACTGTTCTTCATATGTTTTAGTCTCCAGACCTTTAATCATCCTAGTTGCTCTTCATGTCACTTTGTCCAAAGTCTTTTTTTTGTAATATGGTGACCAAAACTGGATGCAGTATTCCAGGTGTGGTCTTACTAAGGTTTCATAAAGCGCTACTAATACTTCACGTGATTTTTATTCTCTGCCAGGATGTGTTCAGAAGGTTGATGATCAGTTTCTGCACCGAAGATAAATACAAGCTACTATAACACAAAATCTTATCAATTGGTGGCAATTATTTGGTTGTTTTAATAATTTCATGAATGAGTTAGTTTGATCTCTGGATACTCAACTCTGGAGTATCCTCTCAAGAGGATGGGATGAGAACTGACTCTCTTTTAGTTGCAGTGCCAGATGGATTTGTAAAAACATTGAAACAGTTGCTCTCCAAACCCATTTTGATGGCTTCTTGGTTGTGTAATTTCATGCCTTGTATGATCACATTTTTTGAGGCTATTTCATTATTTTGTCAATTTTAACCAAACTTGGTACACAGATGACTTACTATCTGGAAACAAATACTGGGGGGGGTGGGTGGGTAAGACACCCCTAACACCCACTCAGTGTGTGTGTCTGTGTCTGTGTGTGTTCCAGCATAACACTCAAATGCCTGGGCCGTTAAAGAGAGCGAGTGCAGCGTCCTAGCGTGGCAATTGTTTGTGATGTCACTTCCTTCGCAGCTTCCTCTGGAAAGCCAGCCGTGACGTTCGCCCTCCAGCGGACCAATGAGGAAGCGCCTGATGTTCCCTTCTCTTGGCAGAAGGCGCCCCCGGTGGATTTGGTGCCAGGATCGTA
Organism: Thermophis baileyi; assembly: GCA_003457575.1. NCBI lineage: Eukaryota > Metazoa > Chordata > Lepidosauria > Squamata > Dipsadidae > Thermophis > Thermophis baileyi. The sequence goes on from QLTV01003121.1 coordinate 528,982, forward strand.
GAAAGGGCGGGAAAGAGGAGAGCATGGGAGGGGGAAGGGAGAGGGCAGGGATGATAGGCATGGGAGTAGGGGGAAGAAAGGCCCCTCTCAATGGCTCCCTGTCAGACAAAGGCTTCGATGTCTGTGCTTCTTTTCCCCCAATATAGGATTGGGATAAATAAATACCCAGGCAACGCCGGGTTATCAGCTATCTGATATAAAATTGCTTGGATTCTTGGATACGGAGTGATTTAAAACAACCGCATCAATAAATACTCCTTTTCAGACAATGCGGTGCTTTATCAAGACTTGTGATGAAGAGGAGAGCTGTGCTTGCATTCAATGAAATGCAAATAAAACCTCTTGCACATAGTACCACAGGATGAGAACAAGTTAGGGAAAATGTAGGGAATGGCTTCTTTACCCTTCAGTTTGCATCCCCCATTTAAATGTATGGTTGAAGATGGCTTGCAGTTCTGAATTAATTCCTTTTAATTTAGAAGGTCATTTAGGACCGTTCCAATGCCATTCTATGTAAAATATATTTTTATCTATTTATTGATTGCATGCATTTATTTCTTGCCCTTCAGCCTGGAAGAGTCCCCAAGCTACTTACAAAATAATTAAAACAAGACAGTCCCTGCCCTTTGACTTACAATCTCAAAGGAGGAGGGCACGGAGAAGAATAATTACTTAATCTGAACAGTGTTTTCATCAAGACTGTGTTGTGGAAAAGAGTGCTTTAATAGCAAAATATGCATTATATGGATTAATTAATTGGTCGCTGTTACAGAGTGCATTGCATATGCATACATAAAAAATAAAAATAGAAAAAGTTTCGAAGGAAAAAAAAGGAGTTGTGGAGAACTGTTGCCAGCAATTAACTGAGATTTCTAAATCTTATAATCCTGCTATCTAGTAAACAGAAACCAAGTCTAGCAGAGGTGGTATTCTACCAGTTTGGACTGGTTCGAGCGAACTGGTAGCGGCGACCTGTGTGTGGGCCCACCCCGCCCACCCACCTCTGCCGTTTCGGACCAGTTTGGGCGAACCGGTAGCCCCGGCGCTATGTCGTTCTATTTAGGCTCATTTTGAAGCCATGCGCAGGCATGCAAGGCATGTGCGCAAGCACAGCGCATGGGCGGAAGGCCATGCGCATGGATGGATGCACGCACGCTCACATTTGTGAACCGGTAGGGAAAGTAAGTGAATACCATCTCTGAAGTCTAGCCTATAGATAATAAAATGCATTTCTCTTCTATATTTTCAGAAAGGATAGCTTCTTCACTGTCTTCCGGGATTCATTTTAACACCTTCCCTATATAGACATCTATTTTTTTTTTTCCTAGAGGCGACTAAATTAATAGCATAAATGAAAGTTGAAAAAGTCTCAGACAAAGAGCTGTGGAATAGATGCAATGGGAAAAAAAAGATTGGTGGGATCATTTTTTGGCTGTTCTTTGCACTGATACTCATATATTTACCTATATATACACACATACATACACACACACACACACACACACGTGTGTGTGTGTGTGTGTGTGTGTGTGTGTTATATTTTTACATAAATAAAGGGAGACTAGTATAGATCTATTTCAAGCTATTTAGCTCTCATCAGCTAGCCACACCCTTATGGCATTAGAACCCCGCCCCCTCCCAT
>QLTV01003121.1:540642-563569 GCA_003457575.1 Thermophis baileyi
AATAGAATAGAATAGAATAGAACAGAACAGAACAGAACAGAACAGAACAGAATAGAATAGAATAGAATAGAATAGAATTATTTATTGGCCAAGTGTGATTGGACACACAAGGAATTTGCTTTGGTGTATATGCTCTCAGTGTACATAAGGAGAATAAATAAAAACCATGTTGTAGCTAAATAATTATTACTGATTTTTAAATACTCAAAAGTTATTCTTTTAAAAAAAAATTCCCTAAACTTTCTGTTATAAAATAAAATGTATTTTCTAGAGAAAATGCATTTCGGTGACATTTAGAAAATTAATTAGATAATAAAAAATGTATGATATGATTTCAGCTAAAGCAATTCAAGATATTGAGGATTAATTTTCAAAGAAAGAGTTCTTGCATGTAAGATAACATAATAATATTTGTAAACCTTTACAATTCAGTGAGTTTGTGACTTTTTGCCTCCCCAGTCATTTTGTTACTCATCTCCATGGCGTCTGGTACTTTAAAACCTTTAAATATATGTATAAGTTTTTACATTGACAATTATTTATGTTAACAGTAAGAAAAATGGAAATAAAAATGAATCATGTAGATTTTGATTTTGCAAATATAGAGAAGTGGTAGCATACAAATTATGTAAAAAGAGATAAAAATGGATAATACAGGATATACTGTATTAATGGACAATGCAGTCATACTGAAAGCATTTCATCAATATTATTCCAACTTATATAGAGAGTGACATTTCTATAGACAAAATAAATGAATATCTAAAGAAACAAAATTTATCAAGGAATGTATTATGAGTAGGCTTACAACCATAAAGAAAGTTACTGAAGCTATAAAAACAGATTCATTAGGAAAGAGGCCTAGGTTAGATGGTTATCAGATCCATATTATAAAGGTTTTGAGGATAAAATTTTTGCAAGCTTTACAAAATATGATGAACTTTATCCTATAGGAAAGAAACACACCAGAGAGTTGAAAGAGGCATTAATATCTGAAGAGGGAGCAATATATGACTTTATCAAGAAACTATTGTATAGGCTGATGTCATTATTGAATAACAACAACAGGTTGTTTATCATAATTCTAACTTAAGACTGAAAATAATTTTGCAAGAATTTATTAATGAAAATCAATGTGGGTTTTTAACTTACAAGATAGCTAAAGAACAATATTATAAATGTGTTTTCAAGAAGAGATTGGACAGCCATTTGTCTGGAATGATAAAGGGTCTCCTCCTTGAGCAGGTGGTTAGACTGGATCCTTTCCAACTCTGTTATTCTATTCTGTTGGGTTCTATTTTGAAATCTTTAGAGAAACACAATAAAAAACAAGCCACAATTATATTCTTAGATGCAGTGAGGGCCTTTGACAAATTGAATTAGGCTTTCTTTTTCAAGACTTTGGAAGATATGATTTTGGAGAGAACTCCATAAAATGGATAAATTTACACTTCATAGAAAGCACAAATCATTGTTAATGGAAACGTAACAGAACCCTGTGAGATACAAAAAGGAACAAGACAAGGATGCCCACTGACTCATCTCTTGTCTATTTGGTTCTTGAAATACTGAATAGACATATAAGTCACCAACAGAAGAGAATATTAACAGCTCAGGGTATAACTGTGAAGTCCCTGGTACTCTCTGAGCTTGGCTGTTTTTTTGCAGGCATTTCATTACTCAACTAGGTAACATCATCCATGCATTGATAACTCAGGATGATAGGATTGTCTCCTTTATATTTTTTAAATCTTTACTCCCACAATCCTATCATCCTGAGTGGGATTATCCTAATATTAGACCCCGCTTGAGCAGGTGGTTAGACTGGTTCCTTTCCAACTTTGTTATTCTATTCTGTTCTGTTCCATTTTGAAATCTTTGGAGAAACATAATAAATAAGAATTTTTGCATAAGACTTGATACTGGTTCTCGAAGATCCTTTAAAGGAAATTGAAATATTAATCACCAAATTAAAAGAGTTTGGTGCATTAACAGGTTTCAAGATTAATACATAGAAGTTGAAGATATAAACAAATATCAAAACAGAAGTGATGAATAAAATGGGGTTTATATTTGAGAAGGAAGTAAAATATCTATTTATCATTATGACAAACATGTACCATATGTTATTTCAAAACAACTATGTTAAAATATGGAATTCATAGCTAAAGATTATTCAGGGAATGCTTCCATCTTATAATGTCTTAGGAAACAATCAAACGTAGAATATAGAACAATATAAAATATAATATTGAATGCCCTTAACATAAATAAATGCTTTGTTCTTCCATTTATTCAATATCACTTGGATTACAAGCAGTTATTTCTTCCCACATGTTTGTTTATTTCCAGTGCAATGACATGCATTTAATTCTATTGGATGTTTCAATATGTTTATTGGAACTTACTATCTGGGAAATAGATTGTAGAATTAACCTGTCAGAATCAAATCCTAATTCAGTCTATATTTAATTTCATTATGATTATTCTTGCTCCAGTAAATGCCCTTTAGCAGCTTTTGTGATAATGAGCAGAATCATTTGGTATTCACAGTGATGTTTTACATCGTAAATTCCTTCAAAACCAAAACCAATAATACCCTATTTAAACTATTACCTTAAAATATATGTTGTGCTTCACCCAAATAATTAAAATAGAAAATTTACTTGTGTTCAAGCAATGAAAATGAATACTTAAGTAAACAAATCATTTTGATGTGAACAATTTGTAGAGATGCATGACCCCAGGTGTTCTTTTAAATTTATCTGTCATATTAAGCAACTTTCATTAGTTGTTGGCACTTTCATTATATATTTACAATTAGGCCAGGTATGCATGCAACATGCACGTAAAATGCTAGGGCTTTGACAGGATGGTTCTACCTGCCTTCTTAAGTTGTTGGATGTGGATTCTTAAGTTTTATAGAAATGGCTATCTTCTATAAAAAGTCCCTAAATCTAAAAAATATTCAAGTTACACATGAACTCGCTCTCCCTGAGACCATCGTCTGCGAGCTGTCCTTAAATACCACACTTCACTTCCTACTATGTTACAGAGCCCCTGATTATGACATCGTACATGCAAACAAATTAACTACACTACTAATGTGGGCAGCCTCCTGCCCCCACCCTCTTATCTTTCTTGGTGACCTCAATCTACCTCTTATTAATTGGACCCTAAACGAATATACACACAGCATGAATAACTTTTGTCTCAATATACGTCCTTAAAAAAAACGGCATAATGATGGAATACCCAAATATAACTTTTAAAAAGCCAACTTTGATCTCATAGACACTGACCTCTCCTCTCTTGATTGGCAAATTCTATTCACTGACTGTAATACTGCAGAAGACCATTATAACATTTTCTTGCTTGTAGTCAAAAGAATCATTAAACTATATGTACCACTAATAAACCCCAAAACCAAGAAAAACAAATTACCCATAACAATAAGGAAGCTCCAATAAAAAAAAATATATCTTTGGTGAAAAAAACAAAACTGGCAACGTAGCTAACTTTAAAAACCGCTACAAAAACTTATGCCACCAGATAAGGACTGAATGAACCAATTATCACATCAAACAAGAGGAAAACCTTCTACGCACTAATTCCACTCGTACCTTCTATAATTTTGTAAACAACCAACTTAAAGACTCAAAAGTCATCCCACCCCTAAAAGGACCTAACGGTAATGACTGTAATGATGAAGCCATTAAAGCCAAACTTTTTAACACATTCTTCGGCTCAGTCTTTGTAAACAGCAATGGCTCATGCCCAATATTTCCTAGTCGTACCACAAATAATTACAACACAAATCGATTTTACAGAAGATAACGTTGAAAAAGCACTATGCAGTCTAAAACCATCTCTATCTATTGGACCTGATGGACTATGTGCTTACTTCTTAAAAAAGCTTTCCTCTGCCTTAGCAGAACCTCTAAGCATAACCTTTGAAATATCTTTCACGACCGGCTCCCTGCCCATGGTCACTAGCCATGGTCATCCCTATCTTCAAAAAAGGAGACCCCAGCTTAGTCGAAAATTATAGACCAATCTCTTTATGTTACATCACCTGCAAAGTTATGGAATCAATCATAAACCAATCTATTACCCTCCACCTAGAAACAAACAACCTACTCTCTAACAAACAATTTGGTTTCAGGAAAAATTTATCCTGTAATCTGCAACTCCTACACTGCAAAAACATATGGACTACACAACTCAGTCAAGGCAAAGCAAGTTACATAGACTTCTGTAAAGCCTTTGATTCAGTGGTGCACGACAAACTACTACTAAAACTGCAATCTTATGGCATTTCTGGCCCCCTGCATAAATGGATAACTGCGTTCCTGTCAAACAGGCAACAAGTGGTCAAAATATTGAATGCTATATCAAATCCTGTACCTGTTAACAGCAGTGTCCCCCAAGGCAGCGTTTTAGGGCCAACACTTTATACTTTACATAAATGACCTTTGCGATCAAGTAACTGCGTTCTCTTCGCTGACGATGTAAAACCATTGAACACTACCAACAATGCTGCTACCATTCAAAAAGACCTTGACTAGTGTCAGAATGGTCAAACAAGTGGCAACTTCAAATCTCAACCAACAAATGCTCTGTCTTACACATTGGCAAAAAAAATCAGAACACAAAATACAAGCTGGATGGACACAACCTTGTAGACGACCCTCAATCTGTTAAGGACCTTGGAGTCCTCATCTCTAATGATCTAAGTGCCAGAGCCCACTGTAACAACATTGCCAAAAAAGCATTAAGAGTTGTTAACCTAATCTTGCGTAGCTTCTTCTCTGGTAATATTGCACTTTTAACTAGAGCATACAAAACAGCAAGATATTTCACGAGAAGAGTCCTCCACTCCTCTGCTCGCAACAGAATACCTTATGCCACCAGACTTGACATTTTAGCAATAGCAATAGCAATAGCAATAGCACTTAGACTTATATACCGCTTCATAGTGCTTTACAGCCCTCTCTAAGCGGTTTACAGAGTTAGCATATTGCCCCCAACAATCTGGGTCCTCATTTTACCCACCTCGGAAGGATGGAAGGCTGAGTCAACCTTGAGCCGGTGAGATTTGAACCACCGAACTGCAGCTAGCAGTCAGCTGAAGCAGCCTGCAGTGCTGCATTCTAACCACTGCGCTACCTCGGCTCATTTTGAGCTTAGACAATTTAGAACTACACCGCCTTAGGTCTGACTTAAGTGTAACACATAAAATTATCTGCTACAATGTCCTACCCATCAATGACTACTTCAGCTTCAACCGCAACAATACACGAGCACAGAATAGATACAAACTTAAGGTAAACTGCTCCAAACTCGATTGCAGAAAATACGACTTCAGCAACAGAGTGGTCAATGCCTGGAATACACTTCCTGACTCTGTGGTTTCTTCCCCAAATCCCCAAAACTTTAACCTTAGACTGTCTACTGTTGACCTCACCCCATTCCTAAGAGGTCTGTAAGGGGCGTGCATAAGCACACCAGTGTGCCTACCGTCCCTGTCCTAATGTTCCCATGTACTCGTAGCCATCTCATGCATACATGTTTATACTTTTACTGTAATCTTATATATGCTTGACAAAAAATAAAAAATAAAATAAATAAATAAATAAAAAATGTCTCCAGCATTTCCTTGACATACTGTGGAGATTTGAAGGGCTTCTAATGTCTTCATGTTGCCACACATCTGTGATAAAACGAAGTCGGTTCTTTTGCTTCTCCATAAAACTAGATGGGATTCTGTCATATCATAATTCTTTTCATCCATGACACGATCAGTCAGTGGCATTCCATTTCTTAAAACATTCTTTAAATTGTAATTACTGAAAGCTACCATCTCCATTTGGAAATCAGTGGCAGTAGCAGAACGAGTCACAAAGGACAAGTGTCTCACTCAAAAACAGTGGCAAGGTAGTAAAACCGCAAAATGCATTAAACTAATGATCCTAATGTGGATTAGTGTGCGTATCTACTTGAGGAAGTACAGTCCTGAAATGTATAGGTACAGTGACACTAATGCTTGACTTTTGTGTGACTTGGTCCATTTAGTTTTCACAGTTTGCTACTTCAGGAGAAAAATGTATAGCTTAGCAAATGTCTATAACTTGTATTTTAAAGCTACTATTGTACTAAATATTTTTGAGAGCTTTTCTGAAGTCTTGACCCAAATAGGTAGAGATAGAAAGATACACCAATGATAGATAGATAGATAGATAGATAGATAGATAGATAGATAGATAGATAGATAGATAGATAGATAGATAGATAGATAGATAGACAGACAGACAGACAGACAGACAGACAGAGAGTCCTGGGATAGATAGATAGATGGATGATAGATGATAGATAGATGAGAGAGAAAGAGAGAGAGATGATGGATGGATGGATGGATGGATAGATGGATAGAAAGATAGATGATAGATAGATAGATAGATAGATAGATAGATAGATAGATAGATAGATAGATAGATAGATAGATAGATAGATAGATAGATAGATACTGTAGATAGATAGATAGATGATAGATAGATAGATAGATAGATAGATAGATAGATAGATAGATAGATAGATAGATAGATAGATAGATAGATAGATAGATAGATAGATAGATAGATAGATGATAGAAAGAAAAATGAGATGATAGATAGATAATGATAGACAGACAGACAGACAGACAGAGACAGACAGACAGATAATGGATGGATGGATGGATGGATGGACGGACAGACAGACAGACAGACAGACAGATGATAGAAGACAGACATAGATCTTTTTCTTAAAAGAAATAGCTATAGAGGATGATCACCTTTCAACCAGCAGAAAGATACTTTTTGATTGTACAATGCTTAAAAATGATGGGTCATACAATATTTTATATTCTGAATTTTTAACTGCTTAACTTTTTAAAAAAGTAATTGTTTTTAATTTTAATTTGTGCTTATTTTAATGTTTCATTTATTTAAACACCTCCCTCAAGAAACAGAAATACAGATTTATTAAAATATGGACTGTTTATTTGAATGAGAGCACATGTTTATTTGAGTTGATGTGTTACATTATTTTCCATTATAAAGATCCTCAAAGGATGCTTTAAAAATGTCTGTATTGCAGTCTGATTGATACTTGCTTGTAAATCCAGAATATTAAACCTGACAGAAGTGAATACTTGGCAGTTCCTTTGTTTATATCTTTACTTCACATCATATCTGTAAAGTGATCACCACAGAAGGAAGAAATGCCAAATAATGTAGTTCAGTCTGTTCATGATAATATGAACTGCAGATATTACACTGGCAAATTTGGTTTCACTGGTCAAACAGGTGCAGCTGTCTTCAAATGGGACATCTGAGGAGGCAATAAACAAAGTCGTGACTGCTGCTTGAAGCCTACCTTGTTGTACATGCATCTGATATCATCACAAGAGCAAAGGGGCAGGACTTCACCTGCACAGATGTGACCACCATCTCTATCTTATGATTCCCTCTTCTAAACACACCTGCATCAAATCCACCCCACCCCCCTTGTAATTTGGATGTCCCTGTAGTGTCTATGCTTAACAGTTTCATTTTGTCTTATTTCTTTTACCCTTCCCAACAAAAAAATGTGTGTTGTAGAATAAATGCTTAGTAGTCATAGTGTCCATTGGACGGACTAACTTATCATTTGATAGCAAATGCAACTGTAACTGTTTGAAGCCACCTTATGTTGGAGAACATAATCCAGTAGATCTGTGCACGGATATTAAATGCTGAGTGGAATTCAGCGTGGCCTGACCAAAGGTCTGCTGTGATAGTGGGATATTAATCTCTTATCATCCCTGTGAGCGCTGGCTTGGTTTAGTGGTTATGCTAGACCAGCTGGGTGACCTTGAGCAGTCATTTTCTTTCAACCTAAAGAATAAGGAGCAAGCAAACAACTTCCAAAATCTTACCAAGAAAACTGCAGGTAGTCAGAGTTGTCCTCTGACTCACCCAAAATAAATATTCCTTGCAGCTTCCTCCTTGGACTGAAGAACTTCAGATCAATTTTTGAGAGCATACGGTAGACCAAAATGGGGAGGTGAAGTGCATGGAGAAACAAAGCATATACTAAATTCCTAGTTTCTTTCCCATCATTAGAATCTGCTGATAGTAATTGAAGCACACAATTGGATTTCCTCCTACGTCTGTGTATCCATATAATGTAAAAACAATGGTCAGCTTTGCCACTGTGGAACTTAGAAATGATCTTTAGCATAGAGAGGAAAGCCACCGTTCATCACAAAGATTCAAATTCTCATAAACAGATCCAGATGTTTAATTCTGTGTTCATAAAGTACACATTTTTCTTATGAAGTCTGTACTGTGTAAATTTGCCAGTCTATTGCAATAAATAGCCTGGCAAATTTACACAGTAAAGACTTCATAAGAAAATATATATTAATATATTGCACTTTGAATTCCAGAAATTTTCAAATAAAAATAATGCATTGTCTTCATGATATCATTTTTTTTGTCAATCAATATAATTTAGTTATCATAATTATCCTGTGATTTATCCAAAATATACTGTCTTTTTTTTTTTTTGCCTAGGCAGTGAATGGTTATTACTACTTACATGCTTTATTTCCTTTTTCATACATACAATTTGGTTCTGCTCTATTAAATCATAAAGAAACTTTAGAATTAAATGATTGCAAACCTGTGCTTGGCCTACTCTGAAACTCAGGTCATAGTATATCCTAGGGAGACACAAAGGAACAGATGCTGGAGTAAGCAGGAAAAGAAGATCATCCATCTTACTGGACATATCATTTCTAAAGTCTCATTTGAAGAATAGTTATAAGGCAGAGAAATGATTGGAGCAAATGGTATCTTGGAGAGGAAGGTTATTTTTCCATGTAACAGTTAAGACAAAAGAGCATCATTCAAAAATACAATTGACTACTTCTTCTTCCCTATCTCTAAGTTTTGTAGGAAAGATGGTGAGATAATAATTAAAACTAGGTGTATAAAATCAATCCTCAAAATATACAAGTGAATACCAATTTTTTTAAAATACATACCCTATATTAAAAGAATGGCAATGGATGGATGGATGGATGGATGGATGAATGAATGAATGAAAAAGTGAAATTTCTGTGATACTAATGCAATTTCTGCTCATAGACTATGTGTGCACCATTGCTCAATATCTCTAAATTAAAGTTATTACCTAAGGTCTACACTAGTTTTGATGAGATCGCATCAGTGGTGGGTTCCTACCGGTTCGCCCCGGTTCGGGCAAACCAGTAGTGGCGGTGGCAGGAGGCTCTGCCCACCCGCACGGATGTCATCACGGACGATCTGCACATGCGCATCTCTGAACCGGTAGCAAAGGTAAGTGAAATCCATTACTGGATCACATCCTAATCTATTCTATGTTGGTTTAATAATTATTGGCAGCTTTTCAAAATTTGTAAGCTATCCAGAACTTATGTGTAAGTTTGTGGCTGTAGAAATTGAAATTATAAATAAATGAATGATAAATAAATGCGGGAGAGACATTTTTATTGGAACAATGACAAGGAGCATGAAAGTTTGACATTAGTAATGTACAGTAGTTGGCATCGTATCAGGATAACTTGCTGTAGAAGAGATTACGAGGAGGGATGTAGCACAGTCAACCATTTCAGTAACGCTTTCCGTTATTCAGACATTTCTTTTAATTAGGTCATTCAGATTTTTTAATTTCATTTTTAGCATTTTTGAAAATATTCACCAATTTTTAAATTTCTATTTGAATGGATCAGTTTAACTTTAAATAGCATGGCTTCATTATGAAATATCTATTTAACTGCACAATGGAATTTAAGTTCTAATAAATAAACAAATCAACTTACCTTGATTTCATTTTATTTATCAAACTTGCCAGAGACTTGATTTTATAAACTTGATTGTTTAGAGGGTAGAGATTCATTCTTCGAGCTTGTGGTTTGGTTTCTGAACATTTCATTATCAGGCTAGATAACACTGATTGTGTATATTTGTTTATTCATACTAGGCATCAGAAGGAGAATTTCATGTGGCATTGTGGTCCAAACTTTACTCTTTTTGTATATGTGTGCCTTCTTGAAAATTTTGACATACCCTGTCAAAATTGAGTCACCTTAGTCATAAGAGGGATCCAGCTTGACCAATGGCATTTTTTGGCAGAAAATGGCCAAAGCATCACAAATTGCAATCAAGTAACTGTGGGACATTGCAACCTGTTGTAAAGGCCAGCCAGTTGCCGAATGTCCAAATTACAGTCATGTGACCACATGGGCAGAGTGACGATTGTACATTTAAATTTAGGTTGTAACTGACTTAGTCATCAGAAATAATCATTAATTGGAGCCATTATTAAGCAAGTGGTTGTAAGTCAAGGTCTACAAGTGCTTTAAAGATGAGTTAATGGAGGGTAAATATTTTTTATATTTGTTGAATTTTTCTTTTTAGGGTAGGAGGAAGTTGTCTGAAATTCAGGATCAGCTTTATATTGAGAAAATATAAAAGAAATTTATTGCTTTTGATTATCCATACAGATGGTATTGAGTAGAAATTCAGAGCAACACACACACACACACACACACACACACACACACACACACACCAATGGTTAACTTAATTTAGATGAATATTTTTCTGTTTAATGGGAAGAAGGATAAACAGTAAAACAAGAAAATAGTAAAAGGTTATCAGACTATACTTCATTATGTCAGCTATACAAAGTAAAGACTTTGTATTAATTTTATGGCTGATAATTCCTACCACACATGAGGAGAATTAATAATACGGATATGAAGAAAAACAATTTATTAATGTTAATAACTCCTCCAATAAAAATTTCAGAGAATATATGGTGATAAATTGAATAATTATGAGTATAATTATGACTAACTAGGACTATAATTGCATACTAATGTAATAATAATGACACAAAATGTAGATCATGAATTTTAACTGCTCAGTTATTTCAAATTTCCAAAAGGACAGATCATTTTTCTCCAAAAATTAAAATAGAAATAGCCTTGTTTCTTTTTTCTTAAAAAACAAAAACTGAACAGTAGATGTTTTTACTGAGGAAAAAAACCCCTTATTTGTAGCTTAAAATCAATGTTATTAGTGTGATATTATGAATATGATAGGTAGCAATCCTAAACTATTCTAAAATGAAGAAGATATTCACTGGTGTCCACCTGATATCAGAAAGAATCTATTAAGTTTTTTGTCAAGCATCCCATATGTTGGGTGTGAAATTCCAGATTGCTACATATGGCTTTGTGCATTCTGTACCTCTTTGCTACTATCTAGTGGCCATCTGTATTTTTTTTCCAGTATAGCTACAGGTGATTTTCAACTTACAACCACAATGTAGTTTGCCCATTACAGTCTAATTACAGTTGTAATTAGTGATGTTTGTAAAGCAAGTCACCCACGTGACCAACCCAATTTGATGACTTTTTTTTTCTGTGGAACTTGTTAAGTGAATGTTGTGTTCATTAAATGAATCAATTGTTGGCCAGTCTTGCCAAAAACTGGAACTAAATGCCAGTTTTCAGGAAAATGTCATAAAGTGTGATCATGGGATCGCGGGACACTGTAAATGGACATAAATGTGAGTGAGTCACCGAGTTGCCCAAAATGCAGTCATGTTACCTAGGGGGGAGGGCAGCCATTAGAACATCAGAACCTGGTCATAAGTAACTCTGGTGAGGTCTGTCCTAATTTTGAATGGTCGAGGGGTCCTTGGTGCTCTCTGAACTTGCTTGTTTTCTTGCAGACATTTCATTACCCAAACTAGGTAACATCATCAGTTACCTATGGTAGTAAGGAGTGGACTTTGCTCTCAGTTTTATATTCTAGTGGCTTGCCTGTCACTGTTGGTGGGATGGTCTTAGAAATTCTTTGATTGGGCTGTTTGCTGTTGTCTTCTTTGACAGTTTCTTGATTGGGGTATTGTTTACTTGATTGCTGGTCTGATGTTAACCTTGGATTTAAGGTTAATCTATGCTGATCTTGGTGCTGATTACTGATGGAGAGGTGCTTGGGTCTTTTTGTTCCTTTTTGGGCTGGATGATAGTCTCTTTTGCATAGTCTATAGATGCTGTTAATGTCTATGTGTCTATTGATGCCAGGCTTCTAGAAATTCCCTGGCATTTTTGGACATGGCTTAGTCTAGGATGGTCACATTTTCCCAATTGAAACTATGGTTAAATCTGTCTATATGTGGTGAAATTAAAGAATTTTCATCATGTCTTCTGACTGCTAGTTGGTGTTCGTGGATGCGTTCTGCCAGTCTTCTGCCTGTTGGTCCTACATAGTAGTTGTTGCAATCCTTACATTGTATGTTGTAGACGTCTCCTGTTTTTTTCTTCTGGGATTGTTGGGGTTTTTTTGGTCTGCTTAGGCTGTTTTGAAGGGCTTTAGTTGGCTTGTGTGCTAAGCTGATTCCATGTGGTAGTAGTCTGTTGGTGGTTTCTGAGATGTTCTTAATGTATGGCAGTGTAATTCTTTTTAGGGTTTGTGTTGGTTGTGCTGTATTGGGTTGAGTGGTCAGGGACTTTTTGATAAAATTGTGTGGATAGAGATTTTGTTACAGAGCCATGATGGCACATTGGTTAGAATGCAGTGCTGCAGGCTAACTCACTGCTCGCTCCAGGCATTCGATTCTGAGTGACTTAGGGTTGACTCAGCCTTTTATCCTTCCAAGATCAGTAAAATGAGCACCCAGATTGTTGGGGGCAATATGCTGACTCAATAAACTGCTTAGAGAGGGCTGTAAAGCACTGTGAAGTGGTATTGCTATTGTTGGAATATGTTGTTTCAATGGTTGCCAAGTGACCATCTGTAAGTCTAGGACAGCCTGTATTTGCATCTGTGGCTCTGTGTAGTACTTGGGATGAACAGAAACAATTAAAAAGAACAGAATAATAATATATAATAATAAAACAAAGCCTTGTACTCCATGATAGTTCAAAGCTCCTTTAGGCATGGATGAAAAATACTGTATCTCTGTGTATTTGCTGACAAGGTTTGTAAACCTTGACCATGCTGTCCATCACAACACAGTGACCTTAAAAATCAAGTCCTATACAGAAATTTCTCAAGATATAAGAAACAAGAACTGTCTTACTTTCTTTTCAGTTAGATAGCAAATGCTCTGGGTAATGAGTAATGTAACTATGTGTTTAATGCCTGTCTGCACTATTTTATGAAGTTCAAGCTACTTACTGTTTTGATTTTCCAATGTGGGCATTGTAGAATCTCTTAAATTTATGAGAATAAAAGCCCATACAGTGATTTAGCCCTTCCATTGCACTTTTATAAAAGTGAGGTGATACATTATTATTTATACCTTTACAATTTTTATAAAACCACTTTTAGCTAAGGAGATTGGTAGAAAGCCCAAAGTGATTAGGATTGGTGTACCTGGGAAACAAAAGAAGTAGGAGAATGAGAATGAGAATGGGAATGGGAAGGAGAAGGAGAAGGAGAAGGAGAAGGAGAAGGAGAAGGAGAAGGAGAAGGAGAAGGAGAAGGAGAAGGAGAAGGAGAAGGAGAAGGAATTACAAGAATTACATAGAATCATATGGCTGAAAGGGACCTTTGAGGACTTTTAGTCCAACCACCCGCCCAAGGCAGAAGACCTTATGCCATCCTGGTCAAGTGGTTGTCCAATATTTTCTTGACAATTCCACTGATGGAGCACCCACAACTCGGGAGGCAAGCTTCTCCATTGATTAATTGTTCTCACTGTTAGAAAATTTCTCCTCCATTTCAGGTTGAATCTTTGTTTAATGAGCTTCCATCCATTGCTTCTTGTCCTGCTTTCAGATGCTTTGGAGAATAATTTCCTGCAAAGACCCTATCTTCTCTGTGATAGGCCCTCAAGTACTGGAAGACTTCTATCATGTTACCCCCTAATCCTTTTCTGTATTAGGCTAAACATACCTATTTTTCTTAACCGTTCGTCATACAGTTTAGCCTTCTAGACCTCTTGTCATCTTCGTTGCTGTTCTCTGCACTCTTTCCAAGGTCTCTATTGTGGCAACCAGAACTGGGTGTGGTACTCCAAGTGTGGCCTCGCTAGTGCAATATAAGGTGCATATATCACTTCTCATGATCTTGATGCTATACCATTGTTGATGCAGCCTAGAATGCATTGGACTTTTTGGCCACCACTCCTGGCACATAATTAAGTGATGGTCCATTAAGACACTTAGATTAAGACACCACAGTTACTATTGTTGAGACACATATCTCCCATTCTATATCTGTGCATTTGGTTTTTCCTGCCTAAATGTAGAACCTTACTTTTCTCACATTTTCTGTAGTTCAGCTGTTTTTAAATGATGAAGACCACCACCTCCTCCTCCTCCTCCTCCTCCTCCTCCCCCCCCCCCCCCCCCCCCCCCCCCGTCCAGTCAAACATCTGAATATGAAAGACATATAGTTTTTAATGTCTGTATTACTGAGTAGGCAGATCTTTATGTATATAGGTTCATATGAACTGCAATGCAGAAATTAATCAAGGCGAGCCATATCTGTAAGACTTCGCTGAGTAGCTGTTCCAGAATAAGGGATTAATATATGGAAAGCTGAGATTTACAGATACAGCTGGGAGAAAATTGACACACATGGCCATGTAGATACAATTATAAAAATAAATATACCGGTAGTTGTAGATATACAGCTTCAGCAACTTTATGACTGGATGATCTCAGAAAGCTAAAACTATAATCAGATCTCATTTGCACTTTCTTTGGAGCTCATCAGGAAATATAAGATATATATGATAGATTGGGAAGTTGAAAAAACTTTCTGCTAGAAGGCAATGGCAACCACTTCTATATTTTTACCAAGAAAACTACATGGACATATCCAAATTCATTATAGAAGGAACTTTGCAGTTATTTTTACTCACATGTATAAATAAATACCATTAATACCATAACCAGAATATCTGAAAAGCAATAACAAACATGTGCATATATTATTATTATTTTTTTTAAAAAATGTTATATTAAAAAAAAATCAGCCAAATTGCGATTATGTGAAAATACTCCACAATGTTAGTTTCATTGTCTGACCTGGAAATATTCTTGTAGAGCAGGGGTGTCAAACTCAATTTCATTGAGGGCCACATCAGGGTTGTGTTTGACCTCGGGGGGCTGGGGTGGGCATGGCCAGAGTGGGCATGGCCAGCTCGACATCACTCAGGGGCGCCTGTGGCAGCCTGAGTGCTCTGCCAGCAAAAATGGGCTCCTGAGCTCCGTTTTCGGCTGCCACAGCCTCCTGCAGCTCTCTGCCAGTGAAAACAGAGCTTGGGAGTGCTGTGTGTGGTCCTCCTGAGCTCCGTTTTCACTGGCAGAGGGTTGCAGGAGGCCGTGGCAGCCAAAAACGGAGCTCAGGAGCCCATTTTCGCTGGCAGAAGTACCGCAGACAAGTCCTTTGCTGTTTCCAGGGAGGTCTGTGGGCCAGATCTAAGTACCCTGCGGACCGGAACCGGCCCCTGGGCCTTGAGTTTGACACCCGTTGTAGAGCAACTATCAAATATGGATATTTGATTAACTCCCCAAAGAAGAGATTTTTCTTAAAAAGGAGCAGGTGAATAAATCCTGGAGTCATTGAAGCAGGCAAGTTATTTTCTATCTTTGTATTTTAATTTTTCGAATTCTGCCTTCTGTCTTTCCACATCTTTCTCTCACATTCATAGACATTTACTCACATTGTACTCTTGTATATTGCACAGGTACCATCATTATTTCAATCAAAATGGCTAAAAATTATCACCACATAATTATTATGAAATCACACTTGTTGTGGAAAGGAGGCCAGTAGTGTTTATTAAATAAATTTAAAACAATATATATTGGTTTCAGTATTCACTCATGCTTCATATACATCAATTAGTATTTAATAGTATGCTTCTGGTCCATATTAGTTTTAGCATCCTGAAGACCTTCAGATATGTTGCAGTTGAACATTCAAACTGCAGAAATGGCCTTTGACCTTCAGACTATCCATTAGTAATCTGTATAATTGCTTATTAAAAATGAAAATTACATATGCTTCAGATTTTTCAAAATTATTTTTTCCAGAGCTTTTCTAAAAGAAAATTGTAACTATTTGTGTAATCTTTCTCCTTGTAAACACCAAGGAGATGCCCTTTCCCATCGTTCTCTGTCCTTCTTTCATTCAAATAACATTTTGTAATGTTTTCCAAATTGCTTCCATTATTAAAGTTTTACTTTTGGAATAGCAATACATTAAGTATTCTGCTGTGAGTTGCCTGCCATCTCTCATAATAATGAGGTCCTTTTTTAAATCCATTTTCTTAGCCAATAAGTATTAATCAGAACCCCTGATTAATGTCTATCTTCAGCTTTATTTTAAGACGGTAAGAGTAATATCACTTCTTCTAAAATAAGACTTCATTTCTAGAGACACCAGGTTGTGATTGGAGTTTAATACAAACTCAAAACATTTAATATTACCGAACTTCAGCATTGTTCTTGGAAGATATACACAAGGGCATAAGTGAAATAGAGACAATCAATCAAAGTTTACAAGAAGCATACAAGGGTTTTAGCAAACTGTTTGGAAGCAATATATCCAATTATGGTTGGTGCGCATAGTACATATATTATGCAGATTTGAAACTTTACAGCAACCCAGGATTTTTGTTAGGAGACAGACTATGCAAGCATGATAGCCTTATCTTAATTGCAGTTGTCAGCTATCAATATCTGATTTATTGTTTGTGTATAGCAAAACGTCCATTAAGAGAAGAAATAATAGCTTTGCCTTCTCTTTGGTAAGGGATGATATAGCATTATAGGCTGCCTAATTCACAGCTTCTCATCTCATAATTCGAAATCATAGCATAAAAGAAGAAATTCATCAGGCTTATGATTTATCAGTTCATTACAATATTTTAATTCATTATATTAGGAGGGGGGTTTGTAACAGGAATAACAAAATAGTGCATGTTTTGCATGGGGGGGGGGAAACAATATTTATTCCTTTAAGAATGTTTGGAGAGAGCAGGTTTTCTCTGAAGATTGTCATTCTGCAGACAGACTAATGGTAGAGCCCTGTAAAGATTCATATTTATTGTAAATGGGGCTTTCTACTTTTTGAGTTGTGATTATAAAATTTTTGTCCGGTTGCTATTAGGAAATTTTGCTTAAGGTTTGTTTTTTAGACAGAAGCTTGAAGTTTGCTTGGTGTTCGGTTCTAGACAAACAGTTACTTTCATCTTTTATCAACACTAGTGTTTTTCTTACTGAAAATGTCATATTTATCTGCTCCTTAGTTATAACAGGAAGCTTCCTGTGTTCCTGAACTTTTTTCAACCAAACCAGATTCAGGTGATAATGAAAAAAAGTCAGCTGAACACTAATGATGACCCTGCTTCCAAAAGCTGTCTCCTCCAGCCAATTCTGAACTTAAGTATACAGAGGTGGGATTCAGCAGGTTCTGACCAGTTCTGGAGAACCGATGGCGGAAATTTTGAGTAGTTCGGAGAACCGGTAAATACCACCTCTGACTGGCCCCGCCCCCATCTATTCTCTGCCTCCCGAGTCCCAGCTGATCGGGAGGAAATGGGGATTTTGCAGTAACCTTCCCCTGCCACGCCCACCAAGCCACCCCCACCAAGCCACACCACGCCCACCAAGCCACGCCCACAGAACCAGTAGTAAAAAAATTTGAATCCCACCATTGATGCAGAGGGAAAATTCTTCAAGTCTGCAGCTGCAACAGAGAGAGAGAATTAATAAGTTTTGGGCAGTAGAGTTTCACAGGAGAAAGAGACAGTGGTGAGTAGACGTGACATAGAATCATGCTATACAAAGCTGTGATGACTGACAAAATCACTCCTAAATTGTAACTACTTGAAAGGGATGTGTCTGAATACCTACTGATTGTATCCAATCTTAGTTCCTATATGATTGAGTAACCATCTTAACAGATTATTGAATGCTACAGATATGATATATTTGACTTCACGGAAAAACAATTGACAAAGTACCCAATGACATTCTGATTAAATGGCTAGTTAGGTATGGCTGAATGGCATGACAAATGAACAGCTGGCTTGAAAAAATATGCTCAAAGAAAGGTTATCCATGGTTCCTTCTAAAACTAAATGGAATATAGAATCGTGCCAAAAGTGTTGGTTCTTGGCTCAACATTTTCACTGATAACTTTAAGGAGGAGAGATAATTTGTATCAGATTTGCAGATGATGCAGAATTAAGTGAAATAATTAATTCCCTAGAAGACAGAATGTTCAAACAATATTGATACATTGAGGAAATAGTATGAGAATAATTTAACAGAGATAAATGTGTACTTATGTGCATAAGAATCTGATGCACAGGTATATGATGGGCAAATATTTTTTCATCCTAATGGGAATTGTGGAAAAATGCAATGGTGGATTACAACTGTGTGATGTGACTATTAAAAAAGGCAAATGAAATTTCAAGTGGAATTTTAAAAATACTGTTCCAAATTTTAGAAACTAATTACTCTATTTTATTTAAAGATAGAAATACAGACACAGGGAGTATTTGGGATTGCTCATATTAATATTCTTCTTTCAGTAGAATATTGTTATTATCCCATTATTGAATTTAGGGGGGGTAAGTTCTGCTGACTTTTGTTCTACATTGTTACATGAGAATTCTGAAATTCAGTAACATGACAATATTATGTTGCATGCCTGGTTGATTGAATGATCAGTCATCCAGAAAGGTGTAAAAATCAATTGTGATTAAATACATGCAGAATACTTCTATATACTTTTCGTCATACAGTTAGATTGCATGTTTCCTCACCAATAAAGTTTTATGCCTTGACAGGTAGGAAGGTAGAAGCTACCAGAATTGAATATGGAAGATATAAATCAGTACTGCATAAATACAGTATAGAGTGTGTTGAATCTTAATATCTTAAAATCAATATCTCTATTCACTGGAAAGAATTTTCTAAAGTTTTACTTCTCTCTCTAGTGAAACTTGGCATAATTGCAAATGTAAGGTTGCATCGGTATACAGTAGAAATGCATATTATCCCTGATGTGAGCAGATTTATTACATTAAATGCAACAGAAGATTGTCCTTATAACAATGGCTATTGAATACGCTTCAGAGTACTTATGCATGTAAAAAGAGAGTAGGTTGGCTAACAACAGCTCTGAGTGGCTTACAAAGATGCAAAAAAAAAAAAATTAACAAGCAAGAAGTATAAAACCATAAAAATTGGAACCATAAAAATACCTTAACATTTTAACAAGGCTGGGAAAATAAATAAATTTCACCTTTAGAGGTGAAATGGCATGGGCATGCCATTTCATGGCATGGGTGTCAGTTACTTGTGGAATTTTATCTTCCAAAGATAAAAATTGGCCCACTGACAGAGGAGGTATGGTGTGGGCCCCATTGGCTAGGGAATTCTGGCTGGCAGAATCCAGGAAAAGAGCTTTCTCTGCCATCGCTCCTGCCCTTTGGAATATCTTGAGGAAAGACTGACATGCTTCTGACCTTCTCCAAGAACTTGAATTGCCCTGGCTTCCAATGGGAGAGCATCATCCTGGAAGCCCTCCCCTGCTCATCTTCCTCCCTCCCTCCCTCCCTCCCCATCCTTTAGTTATAGCTGATAATTCGTATTTTATAGCGTTTTATTCTTATTCATATTTATGGTGGTTTTGTATTGTTTTATTCTTTTTGGCATGGTAAACCACACAGAGTCATTTCATGGTCAGATGGACAGCAAACAAATTAAATAAATAAATAAATAAATAAATAAATAAATAAATAAGTAAGTAAGTAAGTAATAAATAAATTAAACAAGTATTTTTTTTTTAGTGTTGAAGTCTTGTGATATTCTGTGTTCTATCCATTTTAACGCATCCATTTAATACGTATGAATCATTGAACAAGTAAACATTAAACTTCTGGCTTTTCCTCTCTCCATATATGATTGATTGATTTATGTATGGCTATTTATAATACCCACCAAAATAAATTATTTAAAGAATTGTAACTATCACTTAACTGGACTGAAATTTCTCAGAATTTTTGCTTCCTCTCTACCCAATTGTTAGCAGATACATTATATCAAACAATGTTGAACTAAACATAGCCTTCTAATTTCACAAACCACAAATACTGAGGGTTCATGAAATTAATTCCCTCTTCATTATTTTTATTTTATTTCTGCTCTTTGTAGTGTAAAAACTACAACAGGTTTCTCCTTTCTTTCCTGCTTATAGTCACAAACTATGTTTTGGATTTATTTTTATATTTGATCTGGTTAATCCTACTGATTATGATAAATTAATGTTTGGATTTGTCTTGGGCCATATTTGTTCTTTCTAAAAGATATTTAATGTCGACCTATGATTTTATGTTGACATAGAATTGTGAGTTTTATTTCACATGCTTCCTTCAGAAAACTGAAGTCTTGAAAGTCAGCTAAGAAAGGCATTCAGCAATCATATGTTTCTTGATTTGAGGAAACTATTAAATATATCTGAACATTTCCAGGTTTACGAATGAAGGCAAATGAGTCCAAAAGCCCAGAAGAGTAAATTTCTGATCCTGGTGATTGACTCAAATTTAATCTCAATTTCCATGTTTATTTTCTACTTTTGGATTCGGTGTCAAAAGAGTTTCTGGGTATTTAGTTTTTTTTTTCCTAAAGTACTCAAGAAAAACCTTATAGTATTTATTTAACTCTTATTCTTAATTCAAATGTGATGGTGGCTTAATACAACACAAAGATGTATAACAAGCATTTTTTTAAAATCGTTTTCAATAATCAATAATAATTAAAGCTAAGTGGAAATGGAATAGTGATGGATTGGCTGTAATTATATTTTCCATTCATATGAATGGTATCTACATCAATTGACAACTGGACTAACAATGAAAGTGAGCAAAACATTATGCTTTGCCACAGTGCTTAGATTTTATAACCCTACAGTTCGTGCAAAATCCAACAATGTACTTTAGTCAAAAATATGGTAATAAATATAGGATTAATAATTTTTTTTTCATAATCAGGTATATTTTCTTTTAACAGAATGCTGCATATAATAATTTGGAGCTCCATTCTAACATAGGATTTATAGGAAAGTTTATTGCATTTTATGGGACTTAAAGTCATCTTGAATTGAATAAGGCAAAACACAGTATAAGCCATAAAAGTAATAAAGAATGCATAAATAAACAAACTGATAAATGCTCCCATTCAGTTTGGATAAGAACACTCAGAATTCTCTCTCTCTCTCTCTCTCTCTCTCTCTCTCTCTCTCTCTCTCTCTCTCTCTCTCTCTCTCTCTCTCTCTGGGTGTGTGTGTCTGTGTCTGTGTCTGTGTCTGTGTCTGTGTCTGTGTCTGTGTGTGTGTCTACATGTGTTTGTGTATACTGTATACAAGAGAATATGCACATCCAGGAATCTTTTACTCACTCATTTTTTTCCAAGTTCTTTCTCACTTTGTCATCCACAATAACAACAGCCTTCATTCTGAGGCATCCTGATTATCACGAGAAGCCTTTGGAGACATTCAGGATCAGAAGTAGTAGAAGAATCTGTTCAAGAGCATTTTATGTGGCCCTACCATAGAAGTGGAAATGGAATAGTGATGGATTGGCTGTAATTATATTTTCCATTCATATGAATGGTATCTACAACAGTTGAAAACTGATTATATAGAATCATATAAAACTGATTATATAGAATCATATAACCCAGTGCTCCACTTTGTGTTACTTAAAGCCTCACAAAATAAAGCTTCTGTAAAGGAACAACAGATGACCTTTTGAATATCATAGAAATGGCTTGCACTTTATGTAATACAAATAAAGGGCATCCAAGAAATTTATGGTAGATTAGCAAAATGCATTCCAGTTGGAGTGGTCTTCAAAAATGCTTCAGAAACTCAGCTATGCTCAATACAGGAAGCAGATTTATTCTCTGGTACCTGCCTTGTAGAGAACATTAAGCATCCAATTTATATCTCAAGGTTAAGACTGTAGGGTTCTAGTTATCACCTGTGAAGAACCCAGTCCATATTTAACTCCCAAAAGAGGAATAGAAAATATGAAATAGAGGCTTTTCTACCACCAAATCTTGGTGGTGAAATTCCTTTTGAAAGTAGGATCAATTGTCTCAACTTTAATAGTGTTAATGTAGATCACATTTTAATTTTGATCTGCTGTTTACTATGAGATTTTATACATTTATTTTGATTTTAGTGCTCTATGCTTATTGCTGTTATAGTTTTAGGTACCCTTATTAAAAGAGCAATAAGAAGTATTGTGCTTTGCTCTTGCGCGTGGTTTGCACACATGCACGTGGCTTCAAAACGTGCCTAAATAGGACGGCATAGTGCCAGGGCAGATGGGCGGGGGTGGGACCACACGCAGGTCGCTATTACCCGTTCGCCTGAACCGGTCCGAACCGGCTGAATACCACCTCTGGGTTCAGCCAAAATCAGCTAAATCATCTTGTAATTCTTAATGATGAAATAGCACATCTAAAATGAAAACTAAGAAAAAGGCAATCTCCCTTGCCATCTAATATTAATAGACATGATGCATCAAAATAAGGATGAGATTTACTACCAATCTAGTTCTAGGACTGAATCCAGAATTGTGAAAGTGAGACTTGAACAGTTGCTAAACTAGCAGTTGGTAAACAAGAACTACCTATAATTGTTAATCCCTCCATTACAGTTTGTAAATCTTGTTTATGACTCGGTCTAGTGTTTGAATCCAGCTAGTTATGGTTTATCCAATCAATCTTGTTGAAGTCAACTATGGCAGGATGCAACATACAGGTAGTCCTTGATTTACGACAATTGAGGCCAAAATTTCTGTTGATCAG
>QLTV01003121.1:569449-595273 GCA_003457575.1 Thermophis baileyi
ATCTATCTATCTATCATCTATCTATCTATCTATCTATCTATCTATCTATCTATCTATCTATCTATCTATCTATCTATCTATCTATCTATCTATCATCTATCTATCTGTTTTTATAAGGACATAGATCTAATAATCTAGTTTTCCAATTGCTATACTGGTTAAACAGGGTAGTATTTTGATTGAGATGCAAGTATGTATCAATATATATTACACAATCTGGTAGAACCTATCTACCCTCTCTTCTCCAGGAGAAACATCATGGAGCATAAATCAGCATTCAGCTTGATCTCTAGAAACAAAGTTAAAGTTTAAAATACTTTTCCATTCTAATTATTCTTCTTAATTGAAATGCTTCATAGTGATATTCAGTGGCAGGTTAAATGTGATGTATGAGGCCATCTGCCTGCACAAATTTCCATTCAGCAATGGATCAAGCAAGTTGTATTTTTATTCATTTCCCATTTATTATTAATATAAATTCAATGGTACAAGCAGAGTCAACAGAAGAACTTCATCTATAAAACTAGCAACTATGTGAAGATATGGCTGTTCTTTCTACTGAAGCTGACATGAAGAAAACTGTTTGAGCATTTGCCTTATATTGCAAAGGGAAAACAAAGCTATAAAGCAAAGATGTTTTTAAGAAGGAGAATGCAGTATAAACATAATTGGACCATAAATGGAAATGTCTTAGGTCCTATGAGTTAAATACCAGAGATTTATTTGTTAAATCTCTGCTTTTCAAAGGGAACAAAGCTTCCTTTTTCACTAGACTTAGCAATTATTTAGTGGCAGTGTATATTGTACAGTTTCCAGGTCTGCATCAATAAAGATTTCACATTGCTGCTAGCTACTCAATCAATTTTTTTAAAAGACTTAGAGTCTAGTCCCCAATGTGTCCGCCAACTGTTTTTATGCTAGGAATCACAAGATCATTGGTAACTATGTTTGACATTGTGGGATCCCTACTACATCCAGTTATCTATTTTGCACTGTTACAGGAAATAGCAGCAAGAACTAAAGGAACTTTGAGCTATTTACACAGTCACTAAATGACTTGACAATTCCCATTTTACACCAGGATATTGGCTTATATTTTCCTCAGGGGCTGATTTATGTTCTCTTATAAGCATAGTGCTTTTTCTATACTGCCAATACTCAGGCCTTCCTACTTTAGTCATTATAGCTCTCCTATACAACACAAATATTTATGTGACCAGCAGAGTTATCATTAGTAGGTGCTCAGTAGGTGCTAGTACATAAGAGCCATGGTGGTGCAGTGGTTAGAGTGCAGTACTGCAGGCTACTTCTGCTGATCACCGGTTGCCAGCAGTTTGGCAGATCGAATCTCACCAGGCTCAAGGTTGACTCAGCCTCCCATTCTTCTGAGGTGAGTAAAATGAGGACCCAGATTGTTGGGGGCAATATGCTGACTCTGTAAACTGCTTAGAGAGGGCTGTAAAGCACTGTGAAGTGGTATATAAGACTAAGTGCTAGTGCTAAGTGACATAGCATAGATAATGGTACCATTAGCAATCAATTATCAGTGAATGCTTTAAAAACTTGTCCGTAGAGGCAATACATTACTTATCTAGAAACACATAAGTCAGAAATAACAATTGGGACAAAGGTAAAGACTGAACTATACAATCTCAGTTTCTTATAGTTTCTAATTGAGAATATCCCCTCTCTTCCTCCTATTCCCATTCAAAGAAAGAAGAATAATGGATTTTTACTGACAGAAAGCTCTTTCCAACATTGTCATTCTTCTGATAGAATTGATTATTTCCCTAGCTTCCAGCTATAATCTCTCAAATCTGTACTGAAGCAATGGAGGACCCTCCAGAAGACTGTATATTCGAAATATGTAAGGCAAGGGAAGTATTGTTGTGCTCCATGATGTTGTTTGGAGCCCATCAATGTGAAGTTAAGCTCCATAACATCACAGCTGACCAATTTCAAATCAATTTGATCTAAATGTACTGACTAATTATCTGCTTCAATGCTGAGGTTGCTTATTTGGATATTGAAGTTTAGTAAAAGGAACATTTTTTCCAGATGAATTTATGATGACATAACATTTTGACAATTCTTCCAACCCTAACAAAATGCTGAATTGATTTCTGAAGCCTTGGCATGAATAGAATTACATGGAACAACAGAGAACCTTTTAAATTGCAATATAAGTAGAATGTCCATTTTAGGGTGGAAACCACACTAATGTTAACTTTGTAACCTTTTATGATCCAGGCAAGTTCACCATTTCTTCTTCCAGGTTTTTTAATATGTATCATATTGCAGTCATGATCTGGGTCAATATTGTAGGAACTATTACATTTATTGGATTATCCCTTTTTCTACCTAGTGGTCTCCATAGTTGCTTATGTCTATAATGAGAAATTCTAAACTTGGATATATCCCCAATGATAATGGGCCATGGCGTACTGCTGTAAAAGATAATATTAATTAATTGATTATGTGGCATCAAGTCAGTATTCAGTATATCACAATCTGATCCTTAGATTTTCCATTAAAGCCACCATTGCCAAATAAACATGTCAGGGTTCCGAGTAATGCATCCACCAAAAGCAGAACTCCAAGGCAGGTAGATTCCTCAAAGAATATATTTATTGGACACATTATATTGGCACAGCTAGTGAAAACCAACTCTAAAGGATCCCACAGATTTTCCCCTAATTAAAGAGCAATTAATCCCTCCCCAGGTGTCACCGATCACATTGTCAAATGAAGGTAGCTGGGAGGCTGTTTGGTCACTCATCTGCCATCTGTTGGGATGACCTTGGTTCCTACAAGAAAACTTTTTGTTTTGACCAGTAGCCGGTCTATCTGCTTCCACCCTCCCTTCCCCCTTTCAACTATGAGACAGGAAAAAAAATGGCTTCATCCAGGTCAGCTTCAGAGTTGACACATGAAGCACTATAAATTTCTCT
This sequence comes from Thermophis baileyi, assembly GCA_003457575.1. Taxonomy (NCBI): domain Eukaryota; kingdom Metazoa; phylum Chordata; class Lepidosauria; order Squamata; family Dipsadidae; genus Thermophis; species Thermophis baileyi. The sequence goes on from QLTV01003121.1 coordinate 572,401, forward strand.
CCATCATCATTTTTTTTTCCCTTTCAATGCTTATTCTGACCTTTGTAAGCTATATACATATACAACATGATCATTTTCTTCAACTAGTATAAATAAATTCAGTGTTACTGTCTCTCCACATCTCCACATCTATTATTAGATGGTTAAACTAATGGTTTAGATCTATTATTTCCAAAGCAAAAAATGCTCATAATATGACTCTTTTGAGCCATATGAACTCATGAATTACCTTTTTATTAGTGCTGGACAAAGTTTTCCAAAAAAGTAGTTCAGAAAACTTCTGTGTACAAATAAAAAGTTTGGTGATGGAATTCTCTGAACCTGAGAATGAAAATATGTTTCCTAAATATTAAAGAATATGAACACATAGACATCTTTGTGGTATCAAGTAAGTGATTAGTATCCTCCCCATTTAAACAAACATTCATATCAGAAAAGGAGAAAGCAATAGGAAGGCCTTGTCTTAAATTATAACTGATAACTGAGAGTCAAGGTATTTATAGCCAGTTTCCAGCATTCTGTTACCTAATCCCTTTGCTGATTGCAATAAATTTACCTACTCTGAATCCGTGGGAATTTTGCTTTCTAGATTATGAACAGGGTTCATAATCTTCAAAGTGTTAAAGCAAAGCTGCTTTAGAAGCTATCCCTGACTCTCTGCATGCTGACTTCCAATGGGTTCACCAGTGCAACAAGGTGATTGTGTAAAGAAAGCTGCGAATAATTTTGAAGCAGCCATCTGAACCTTGCAAAGGTTAATGGAACATTAATGCTTCAAAGAGAGGTGTTTGGTTTACTTTACACCACTGCCCTGTGTAAAGAACCTCTTTCAAATGCTTTGTACAGCATTTCTTATGTAAACCATACTAAATATTTTAAACGCATTTTATACTAAATATTTTAGATTGTGGTTATAATTATGAAAGTAATATTCTTTAACTAAATTTGTTGGAAACAAATGCATTTCGCTATAGAAAAAAAGTACACATATCAGCCAAATTTATCAATATTTTTTGTCTACTAGTACACTTCTTAGGGTTAAACTGGAATAAATGAAAATAATTTCTTGGAACACACACAAAAACAGCTTCTATAAAGTTAGCAATTTTAGTTTTGTTAAAAACCTATTCCCCTTTGTCATTAAGGATTTATTTCCCCTTTTATATCAAATACATTATTTATTATGTCAGAACAAGTTTTGGGAGATGATAAATTGGATTTGCTGTATTTCTTATTTTGCAAATGGCTAATACAGTAAATCAAATAAATAAATAAAATGAAATAACAGAACTTTGGAATTTATGTGTCTGCAAATACTAATTTGGCTCTATATTTTCCCTAAAAGACTCACTAAAGTTTCCATCTTAGGCTGAAATAAACCAAAATGTCTGATGCGTCATTTAACTTTTTTTTTTTTAAACAACCTTTATCCTACTGCTGGGAACTCTATCATACTTGATTGCATTTACTTAGAATCAGCAAAAGAAATCTGAAGGTACATATATGTAAAAAAATATGTAGTACCTTCAGATTTCTTTTATTCCTTCTGCAAAATAAATTAACTGCTGCCATGCCGAATCAATTAAATTCAATATACTGTGTTAATCTATGTTCCATTAAATTAAACAAAAAACAATAACCTTGGCTCTCCTATTGACAGGGCTATTATTTAGATTCCCCCCCCCTATTGTAGTCTAACTGGAATGATTGCTCTCATATTCATAATTGCTGTCAAACATTGGATTGTCGGTTCCATTTAACAGCATATTGAAACAGCATCAAACTGGTCAAAGTTTGAATCCCAAGGCAGAGTGACATAATTCAGAAGAGAATTCTATCTATCTTGGGGTGGGGGGGGGGAGAAAGAAGATGACTTCATTTCAGTTATTGGTTATGCAAAAGTGTGATCCAATTTTATTTCCTATTTGGCATAGTTGCATATGGCAGCCATGTCCAAATGAAACAAGCAAACCACTCTGTTTTTATTGATATAAATTCCACTGTGGGGAAGGGGAGGAAAGAGAATATTGGATTCTGTGACTGATATATCTGTTTCGAATTGGAATATCTCTTACTATCTAATTGGCAATTAGACTTCCTAATATTTAACATTTAGCTAGATTTTTTCAGTTTTCAATTTTTGTCTCCAAAACGAACACTTCTAAGTCTACGTGTTTGGATAGCAAAATGATGTTTGCTTTACATCCAAATTTGTTAACATTCTGATCCCCGATTGGATTCCAGTAGCTATGTCTTTCAAGCCCAGCATTCCTGTTAATATATTCACTGTAAATGTATTTTCCTCCTCCCAATCTGAACAGTACAGTAGAAGCAATTAATCCAAAGGACAGCTCTCTCAGAACACCTATTAGTAGCATTTATTAGGACAGTTAAGGCTACAACCCACGAATTCCTCTGAGTATTCTACTTTTCTAAATAAATAGTGGTAACAGTCTGGTCTACTTTCTTCTTGGGCTTTTCTGGTGCAAAGGAGATGAAACTTGAATGCTTAGTGATTAGAGGGCAGTCGACATCTGTTAATTGTTTCGGTAACTGCTACTATAATCAAATGGGGACAATACACATTCTTGACTCACTCCTTTATCTCTTTTGAACCACTGTTTCTCCAGAATGAGTTCTTGCAGTAGCTTACTGTATATTGCAGATATTCCTCAAAAGATTAATTAAGTGCCCTGCATTTCCATCAGCCTTAATAGGGTAGGATACTTAGTATGCACTATTGAGGGACTATTTATTTTTTTAAAGATTTTAGACAAGATAGAGAGCAGCTATACAGTCTTAAGATAGTTAAGTGGTATCATTTTTTTTTAAAAGAAGGACAACGAGTGTCATACTAGTTACAATCTATTACATTCTTTGAGACTAGCCTTTACCAAACTTTATTTTCAAACAATGCCAATAGCCTATTTAAATGGAAGATACAAAGCATTACCAACCTCATAAGTCTTACACATTTGTAACAACTTACACATGGAAGACTTGACTCATTACTTATTACATTGCATACTTTATCAGGAATCTAGAGCTAGATTCATTATGCCCATGTTAATCCAATTGAATCAGTCTAGTTTAGAAGAAAAAAGTCTATTTCCTATTGTCTGATGAAGATGAACATGTAACAAAACAAGCTACATTGTTTGTGATGGCAGCAAGGAGAATACAAAGGCTCATGCTGACAAACCGTGCTGTTAATATTAAAGGGGATATGTTGAAGTGACATTGATCGCTGTAATATATGAATTTTGCTAAAAGCCGTGGTTGCAAATAAATGTTTCAAACAGAAAATGATTTACATGCTGGTGTTATCTGTATACTCAAAGGCTTTACTATAGTCAATGAAGCAAAGGTAAATTTTCTGTCTTCTATTCCCTTGCCTATTCTTTTTAGCAATCTTGTGTTATCCAGTTGATCTGGCACCATCAATCTACTTTTCTAAAGCCTGTTTATTGGGCATTTCACTCGCCATGGTCTATTCTTCTTCATGTTCTAGTTGTATACATGTATGTATCCTTGTGTGTATATATGTGTGTGCGCGCGTGCATTTGTGAATATATAAATAAAATATACACATGTGAAAATAGAACATACACAAATCTTTTCCATTTTCTAGGCTATTTGGGGTCGTTCCATATTTGTTGGTAGAGAACCGTTAACACTTTGCCATTTGTCCTGCAGCTTCAAATTTCAGTGGCTTTTAATCCGCACTTGGTGTTTTCCTGTTTGACATCTGATTTATTTTCATCTCTGTCGCATCTCACTTACTCGTAAAGTCACTTCCTAAATGTATGTTTTCTCTCTACAATTTTTTAATCATTTATGATATGTAAAAAATAAAATCACAGTCCCCTTTGTAAAGGGTTTCAATATTGGTTTTTTATATCCTTTAATCTCATCTGTCTTTATTAGATTTCTTCTGTGATTGCTCTTGAATATTCCTACTTTATACATTTCCCTGCAATATCTCTGTTCCTAAAAAAATATTTCTCATTTACTGTTTCTTGTTATGTTCCTTCATTTGCTCACAGCTTTGACTGAGATAGCCTTTCTTATCATTTTTTGCTAGATGTTGAAAGTCAGCAATCAGTCATCGTATGTCATTCTTGTTCCCAAGTCTTTCATCCCACAACTTTCCCTGCCTATAATAATAGCTTTTCTTGAATCACTACTCTTTGAAATTCTATGGAATTGTTTTGCCATTTGATTTTTCAATGTCTTTTATATCTTCTTGTAGCTTCTCAGATTCACTTTTGCATATTAAAGATATCAATTATATTTCTTACACTAATAATATATTGCCCTATTTTCTGGCAATTACTTAATGTCTTTCATATCCAAATTTGTGTGTGTGTGAGTGTGTGTGTGCATCCTCAATAATCCATAACAAACCTATAATCTGGAAATGGCTAATTGGATTGCTTTGAGGAAGGAATGCAGCAGTTGGATTGTTTAGCTTAGAAAAAATACACTTCATAAAGATATATGATTGAGGTTATAAAATTATGTATGCTAAAGAAAAACTGAACAATCTTCCCCACAACTGAACAGTTATCCCCCACAATATTAAAACTATCTGCCCAGTGAAAATTACTAGTAGAAAATAAAAGGCAGATAAGAGGAAAAATTGTTCATATAGTGTATAATGAGCCTTTGGAATATGCTGCCACAAGATATGCTGTTGGCTTCTAAAATTCCTATAGGATGGTTCCATCCATAACTACTATAATTATTCTAGTTATTTAGGAGTGGAGGGCTATACTGATCTTCTATTTACATCATCCGGTGAGTCATTCTGTGAGATAGATTACTGGCTACATAGGCCTAGATTTGATCAATCAGGACTATTCTTAAATTCTTATTACTTCAAGTCTGGCATTCCAATTTTCCATTGATTTATTCTCTGATTTATTGGCTTATAGCCGAGCATGTAATTACAGACATCATTTTAGAATATCATTCCTACTTTATTCTTTCATGTGGTCTTATCTAAGTTTAAATAGCTCACTTTAGTTCACTAATGTTCAATTATTCCTAAGACATTCAATTTGGTGTACCTGCCTGCAACTTGGATAGTAAACATTCCTAGATTATTCTCTTGATTGTCATAGACCATACTGAATCTCTCTCTCTCTCTCTCTCTCTCTCTCTCTCTCTCTCCCTCCCTCCCTNTTTCTACCTTTCTGCCTAACCTAATATGCTAGGACTGAGCAAATGAGTAAAAAGAATTCTATATTGTGTGAACGCCCAGTAACTTGCTTACTATAAGATACCAATGTCATAATGTGCTGTTATTAAAGTCACTTTTTATAACATAGAGCCTGAACATTAGACTTTCTTATTTGTGCTCATCCCCAAAAGTATTTATCAATAGAGAGACTCATATTCATGAATGAAATCTCTTTGTCCAACCTCACTGTAGAAACAACAGATCCATACATGATTATCTGTACTTCTGCTCGTTTAGAAATGGCTTGATATGAATGAGTTGGCTCAGCCTGGAAGAAATCAAACATTTGCTACTCCTAGGTGTTCTTTATTAGGTGTTCTTTCAGAAACCTGACTCATTTGTACTATGATCCAGACACATTTGTGACACTATGGGCATATGTATGGGCATAAGATGTCAATGTTTCCACTGACAATGTAGTTTGAAGCCTACATTCAATTATCTTCCAGTCCTGCTGGCTTCAAACTACTGAGCCATGAACCAATTGGTTTCCCAGATGGCTAACAGGAGTGTTTTGTTTTTAAAAAAAAAAAAAAGAAAAAGAAAACAGAAAGAAACATGAAAAATCAACGTTTCTCATCTCACGCTGCCACTGCTCTTAGAATAACAATTACCCCCTTTCCTCTATTCCATAAAAAAAGAATAAGGAAATTACCTTCAATTCTTCTGATCCATGCTTTCAGCACATATTACAGTGTGTGTGTAAAAGTAATTGCTAAAGAGGGTAGTCACTTTCTTACAGGGGGAAAACAACATTGCATCTCGTAGTGGAATTCTCTGAGCCTGAGAACAAAAATGGACATTTGCAGAACCTCTGCTGATCAGAGTCAATGGACATTCCATTTGTATCTCTTAAAGGTGAAAATCCTTCCCATTTAAAACAATAGTTAGAAACAGCATTAAAGAAATTGAGGTGGATCAAGTTCAATGTTCATATGAATTAAAGTACACACATGCTTAGTTTCCAAGATTCTGTGAACTCCTAATAAAGGAAAAAAGAGGAAAGATTTAAAAAAAAAACTACTTTGAAAATGTTTCATGCATTCCAATGTCCTTGTGAACTCAGTGTAATAAAACACAAACATATTATTCCCACTACTTTGTTAATATCTACATATTACTGTGGATACATATATCCGCAACATCACAAATCCTAACCCCTTTTCTTTTTTTTCATTAATATTCACAGCAGAAGTGGGTGATAGATGGCACTTTAAGAACACATTGGGTAATAAAAAAAGAATAAAAAACATTATCCACACATTGTTTTTCGTTCTCAATGAATGCAACCAGCAGTTTATCCTCTTCCTCTTCAGTTCTCACATCTGCTAGGCTTTGCCTGCAGCTACACTTATTAAATTTTAAAGTCCCTAGACTACTCAGTGCTGTAACTTGTCTATATTTAATGCTTTCAGCATATCATAAGTGCACAATCTAATGTATTCATTGTAACATTTTTTCCATCTTCTTGCAATTTACAAATCTCATTTCTCTCTTTTTAAAGACACTGAGGAAATTAACAGTATCTTACCATACTGCTTGAGCAGAATATTGTTATCATGAGGTCTGGACTTTGGTTCGTGATGGGAAAAAAAAGAAATTAACTTGCATCTAGAAAGAGAGAGGGAGGAAGGGAGAGGGAGGGGGTGGGGGAGGGGGAGAGAGAGAGAGAGAGAGAGAGAGAGAGAGAGAGAGAGAGAGAGAGAGAGAGAGAGAGAGAGAGAGAGAGAGAGAGAGAGAGAGAGAGAGAGAGAGAGAAACAAAACAGCAATTAATAAATATGTACACAATGAAGTTGAAGGGGGGAGAGAGAGAGAGAGAGAGAGAGAGAGAGAGAGAGAGAGAGAAACATTGTAAATGGTCCAACACTGGAAGTTTTTAAGAAGAGATTGGATAACCATTTGTCTGAAGTGGTGTAGGGTTTCCTGCCTAAGCAGGGGGTTGGACTAGAAGACCTCCAAGGTCCCTTCCAACTCTGTTATTCTATTCTATTAAAGATCATGCTACAAATATAAGGGTTCTTGTTATATGAATGCTTTGTAGACCAGCACATTTTCTTATTTCCAGATTAGTATGCAAAATTCATATTATGCTATTAAGGCTAAAATTCAGAAGGTCATTTAGCCTTAATTTGTGGTTGTGTAGCTATAGAAACTACTACAGCTTCCTGATAGGAAATGAAAACATTTACGACCAGTTACAGCTCCATCTTGCTTAGATACCAATGAGGTGTCTGATAAACCCCTCAACTAATCCTGACAACTGATATCATCTAACAAAACGGATTCCCTTTTCTCAGATTGCTGATAATTGGTAGCAGCTCAGTCTCAGTAACATTCTCAACGTATTGCAAAATATAAGCAAAAATCATTTTCCCCCCAGAAATCCTTACAGTGCTTAATTTCATTCAACCACTTCCCTTTACCCATTTGACAAAGCCCATAGTGAAGAAATAAGGGGGTGGGGGAAATTTCTCAACTCTGATGCACATACTGGTACCATTCCATATCCGTTCTCAACTCAATCAGTCGTACACAAACACACACACAAACATACATTTAATTCTTTCTGTTAAGAGCAACGTTTAGAATTCTGACATTTGAAACTCAGAGTCTTAAAAAAACAGTGCCAAATGCAAGAAAGCTAACTTTTTTTCTGAATAAAAAGAACGCTATATCTACCAAATTCTACAAGTGTTGTGGAAAAATCTGCCATGCTTCTTGTCACATGCTATCGATTACTAATATGGATGAGCAGGTGACTAAATAGGAAATGTTGGAGAGTTTTTATTAGGAAATAGCCCTATCTTTTAATTAGAATGTATGATAGAAAAACAAAAACAAAACAAGATTGTAGCAAAAGACACACCATGATAATATGGTGACCTGCAGTTGTCCAATGTACAGGGACACGGTGGCTCAGTGGCTAAGATGCTGAGCTTGTCGATCGGAAGGTCGGCAGTTCAGCGGTTCGAATCCCTAATGCCGCGTAAAGGGATGAGCTCCCGTTACTTGTCCCAGCTTCTGCCAACCTAGCAGTTCAAAAGCATGTAAAAATGCAAGTAGAAAAATAGGGACCACCTTTGGTGGGAAGGTTACAGCGCTCCGTGCGCCTTCGGCGTTTAGTTATGCCAGCCACATGACCACGGAGACATCTTTGGACAGCGCTGGCTCTTTGGCTTAGAAACGGAAATGAGCACCGCCCCCTAGAGCCAGAAACGACTAGCAAGCATGTGCGGGGGAACCTTTACCTTAGTGGTCCAATGTACTGCATTCTCTGAAATACATGAAATCAAATGCTGTTTTATTTTATAGTTAGTATAAATCCTGAAGTTTCAGAAGTTTCAGCACTAGAGATTGTTTTCTCCCTAGCAACTGCTTCATCTAGATTTCCCCAACCATCATTTTGCCAAAGAAGAGTGTTGGGGATAGGTGGTCTATCTTTTCAATGACAGCTGGGTGATGCATGAAGATGCTGTAAATCGCTCCTGCAGAAAAGGGCCAGAGACATCCTATTAATTTCTTTCCAATATACACTGTTGTCTTGATCATTCCTGTCCTCGTATGTACCATGTTTTGAGCCCTTCGTAATCTTTCTAAGAACAAGAAACCTCCCTGAAGGACAAAATGTAATCATGATAGATGGATCACATTTAATAGTTTTTGCTGCTTTGCTATATTCTTTTTTTTAATTCATTATTTAGTTGATTATTTAAAATGAGGCACAGTACTAGAGCTGCTATTGGCTGATTGCAAAGACAGCAAACATAAAAAAAGCCTAACTTCCTCACTTAAGTGTACTCTGTTGGTGAAAATTTTCATAATAAATGTACAATGTTTTCTTTGGGCAGCATTAAGTCACATATCACACATACATGCATTTTTACATTGAGGGGGGGGGAGGAGTTGTATCTAGATTCTACAAGCTCTGGTGAATCTGTATTAGTAGCTGAAGAAGCTCGGCTTTATCTGGGAAAAGAGATCCATTGTTCTTCCATCAAAAAACATAAATTGATTGTTAATTTCCTTGAAACCAGCTCAGCAAGGGAAAATGAAACTGCTAAGTGCATTTAGCCAGGACAATGTGATTTACTGAAACATTATTTATTTTAATTTGCTCTCCAATCTCATTTAGAGCATGTACTGCCTGTGGCTGCAGTCAGGGTATCCTAGAATACTCTGAACAAGATTAAATATCAGAATCCTTCTTAGTTCCAACTTATGGCATAGGATATACAAACTCAATACAATTATCGAGCTTAAGCCGACGTGTTAGCTGCAGCAGCTTACAAAGATCAAGTAAATAATGGAGAAAACAAGGTGACCTAGAATTAAAAGACACACAAAGACTGTCAAATTGTTTTTGTCATTGTCTGTGTAATAACCGGTAACTCAGAGAATGAAAAAGAAGAGCATCTTTAGGAGACACGGTGCCCACTTTTCTGTCACAGCATGGAATCTGAAAAAAAAAATACACCCCAGGAAACGTCAAAAATTTTAACATTTGGCACATTGCATAGACAGATGATGGTGCCATAATTCTTTGAGGTGCAGTTTGGAAATTGTCTCTGAAGAGGCAGACAACTAAAGGTCTCCAGTTTCTTTCTATTTCCTGGTATTTTAGGACTCCATGTTTCTCTATCCTGTCTCAGGGGCAGGGGCAATTTCTGACATTGATACAGTATTTCCTGAAGAATCTGTGGTTTCTATCTTCTCTTCTTCATCTGCCATGGCTGCTGGCTATTCCAGGGTAACCTTACAGTATGTCTGAGCCCATTGACTGCCCTCCCTGATGTAGTAATATCTCAGCACACAGATAGACACATATACTGTATTTCTGTCACCTGGCTGGCAAACAAAATTATTTTTTTTTAAATATTACTAAATACATATATTGCATGGAATCTATCCCACTTTCTTTATAGGGTTTTATTTTCATGATTTTTCTGGAACTCAGACCACAATTCTATTCTACTTGAAAAATGTTCGTTTGCCTCTAGCTGTTGCATCCTTTGTTTTTGTAAATGCTGGGTTAAAATGTAGCTGTACAAATATTTAAGAATTTGATTGCCTTGTGAAAACCCTGGTCATATGATTTCTCATTTATGTACTAGCAGTGGTTTGATGCAGTGGTGGTTTGCTGCCGGTTCAGACCAGTTTGCCCGTACCAGTGGCGGAAATTTGCACCCGCTCGCTGAACCGGCAGCGATGGCTGGCAGCGATGGCTGGCTGTCCACGCCCCCCGAACCGATTCTCCCGTTGCCGTGGCTGGCAAAGAACCCTCTGTGCATGCGCAGAGGCTTCTGCGCATGTGCAGAGGGTCATTTCCCCGACGTGATGTACTTCTGTCGCGATGCAAACTGGTAGGGAAGGTAAGTGGAACCCACCCCTGGTTTGATGTTAGTGGGCATATAACTAACCATTCATTTGTCAGAATTTCATTAAGAGATATTCAGACATCTTTCTTCAAAGCCAATTTAGCTGCAAACATGATTACTCCATTCCAGGAAGAAGGTTGTTTGTTGTTGTGTGTCTTTGTGTGTGTCTTTGTGTGTGTGTGTGCGTGTGTGCGTGTGTGAAAGAAAGAAAGAGAAAAAGAGTAAGAAAGAAGGAGATGGAGGAAGGGAGGGAGGAAGGGAGGGAGGGAGGGAGGGAGGGAGGAAAGAAGGGTTAGGGTTAGGCTTAGGCTTAGGTTTAGGCTTAGGCTTAGGGTTAGGGTTAGGGTTAGGGTTAGGGTTAGGGTTAGGGTTAGGGTTAGGGTTAGGGTTAGGGTTAGGGTTAGGGTTAGGGTTAGGGTTAGGGTTAGGGTTAGGGTTAGGCAGGGATGGGTTCCACTTACCTTCCCTACCAGTTTGCATCGCTACGGAAGTCACGCCCCCGTCACTTTTGCATGTCACCGTGTAAAAGACCCAGAAATGACCCTCTGTGTATTTGCAGAAGGCTTTGCGCATGCACAGAGGGGTTTTTTTGCAAGCCGCGGTGACCAGAGAACTGGTTCGGGAGTGTGGACCACCGGTCATCGCTGCCAGTTCTGCGAGTGGCACTAAATTTCCGTTACCTGTTCTAAAGAACTGGTCCAAACCAGCAGCAACCCACCACTGGGGTTAGGGTTAGGGTTAGGGTTAGGGTTAGGGTTAGATGAATATCCTATTCGACTTTTCAAAAACAATACTTTTTTTTCTTCCCATAGAAAGCAAAGAAGCTGTCCTCTTATATTATATAGAGAGAAGAAAGGAACACTCCTACATTAATAATTAAGCATGTTTTTAAAAATATAATTCAGGCTGCATGAATTGCATAGCTCCATGACACATTTTGTTATGAATACTTAAAAATATGGTCTTGACATACAAAAAAGTATCATCCACATAGTCTGGGGCCAATGCTAAACTTCACACGTGGTCACAAAAAGGGGAACTAAATAAAGAACAAATATCAATCCAACACTACCCTCTAGTGCAGCCCTGGATGATGAAAGGATAGTAGAAAGATAAAAATGAGATGGCAGCTGGGAATTCCCTTTGTGTTAAAGGACGTAATTTTCATTTCCATACAATGGAGCAAAGCAACATTTTTTAACTGTTTCTTTTAGTGATAAATAGACAAAGTGATTGTTATTTTTTTAAAGGCAAGTTTGCATGTCTTCCAGGAAGCTGCTCCTTCCATTTGTTTGAAGATTCACACAAATGGAAAGCATTCAGTGAAGCATTATCAAAGTACTTCCGGTGATTTTGTAGTGTTTTCTTTCACCTCAATAAACTAAATGTGCATTCTAAGATAATAAGAATTTTTTAGCAGTAATAGCTGCTTCATAACTTCATATTTTCTTCTTCAGTTTGTTTTATTCATAAACACATTGGATTTTCTAATAAAAGAGGTGCCTACTAATTTACAAAGCTTATAGGCAGAATTTCATTCACAGGCATGATAAAAACTTACAAGAAAGAATGTAGTAAACACCCATGGGAAACCCATAATAATGTAATTCTGCCATCTTTCCTCCTTTTTCTTCCTCTCAAATTTCTTGGTTTTATTTTACTCACCTTTCCTTACTTACCTTGAGAGGGAGGATGTGATTGTCAACTCGCAAAGCATCCCTGGCCTGCTCTCAAGTTGCCATAGGCAAGGGGGATGGGAAAACGAACTTTGCAGCTGCAGTGAGGGAATTGCACTTCAGTCAAAACAAAAGCACATTCCAGCCATCTCTCTGTCAAGGCCATCTCCACGGTTACCCACAGTGGCTGGAGGGGAGTGATCTCTACAACCCTTGAAATTGCTTCATTGGAGAATGTGACTGATGACACACCTTGGGGCTAGGGGGAAAACACGGTCAGAGGCGGGACGTAAATTAAGTGAGGTCAGAGTTGCCTTCACTTGGAACGTGCCGACATGAAGTTCCTAATAAATAACTTGATTTCTTTTGAAGCTTGGTTTGAGGCTCATGATTTAATTAGGGCATTGGTTGGAACCCTGACAGCGATCTGTGATTTAACTTCTGTGGGTACTTAGATTTCATGAAAAAAAGTGTATATTATCTCATATTTTATGGTATCCCACTTTGCTTCAGCCATTTTCCATCTTCTTCTCTCCATAACATTTACAGTGCATTTAGACCCCCTTCACTTTTTTCAATTTTGTTATGCTGCAGCCTGATTCTACAGTTGTTGACACTGATTTTTTTTCCTCATTAATCTACACTCAGTACCCCATAATGACAAAGTAAAAACAGAATTTTAGAAATGTCTAAATTTATTAAAAAGAAAAAAAGTGAAATATCACATAGACCAGGGGTGGGTTCCTACCGGTTCAGACCGGTTCGCCTGAACCGGTAGCGACCCGCTAGTGACGTCATCCAAACCGGATCGGTGGTCACCGGTCCGTGGGGGCCGCCATCTTTTTTTTATTTTATTTTTTTTAATTTTTTTTCTGAGCATGCTCAGAAGGTGACTTCCAGCACTGTGCATGTGGTCGCCATCTTTTTTTGCCTTTATTTGTTTTATTTTTATTTTTTTTTCAAATTGAAGCCCAGCACTCTACCTAGGATTGAACTCACAACCTCCTGATTGTGAGGCAAAAGTTTTACCTCTAGGCCACAGCAGCTGTGGTTAGGGAATGGTCGATTCTGCCTGCTACTAAGTGGCTGGTTTTTTTTTTTCCTTTATGCTTTTAATGGTTTTTTTAAAAGGATATTTTATTGTTATTTTTTTTCAGGGCATTTCGTTGTTTTTAGGAAATGTTTTTTTTAAAAAATGATATTGTTTTTAGGTAATGTTTTACAGAGTTGGAAGGGACCATGTAGGTCATCTAGTCCAATCCCTTGCTCAAGCAGGAGACCCTACACCATTTCTGACAATTTTGTGTGTTTCTGTGTGATAACTGGTTTTTGAGGTAATTGCTTCTTGCAGCAATCACCTTTTATGTGACTCCATGGCTGCTTTCATATGTTCATCTGTGTGTGGCTTTTAAGTGCAGGTTGGTCCTTGACTTACAACTAGTCATTTAGTGACTGTTCAAAGTTACAATGGCAGTGAAAAAAGTGACTTATGACCATTTTTCACACTTAACGACCAACAGTTGTCAAGCCACTCCCACCCGGTCACATGGCCATCAAGCCACTCCCACAAAATTAAGCCACGCCCACAGAGTGGTAGTAAAAAAAATTGGAACCCACCCCTGACATAGACATAAGTATTCAGACCCTTTGCAACAACACTTGAAATTTAGCTCAGCCCATTTCTCTTGATTGTTGCTGTCATGTTTCTACAGCTTGATTGGAGTCAACTTGTGGTAAATTAAATTGATTGGACATGATTTGGAAAGGCACACACCTCTCTATAGAAGGATTCACAGCTGACAATGCACACTGTAGCAGAGCAAAAGCCATGAGGTCAAAGAACTGCCTGCAGAGCTTAGAGTCAGGATTATTCCAAGGCACGGATCTGGGGAAGGCTATAATAAAATTTCTGCTACACTGAAGGTCCCTAAAAGCACAGTGGCCTCCATAATTCTCAAATGGAAGAGGTTTGGCACAACCAGGACCCTTCCAAGAGCTGGTCAACTGGTCAAACTGAGCAATCAGGGGAGAAAGGCAGGGGTGGGTTCTAACTTACCTCGCCACCGGTTCGCTTCCTCCTGCGCCGCATGGGCACGCGTGCTTCATGCGTGCACACGCATGCGCAGTGCTGAAAACCCAGCTTCTGCACATGCACAGAAGCAAAAAAAACAGCTTCTGCGTGTGCGCAGAAGCCAAAAACAAAATGGTGGTACCTATGGCGCCGCCAAGAGACCTGGTTCGTGGGCGTGGCCAATCGGCGATCACTCCCGGTTTGGCGAACTGCAGGAAATTCCCGCTACTGGTTCTAAAGAACTGGTCCGAACCGGGAGCAACCCACCTCTGGAGAAGGGCCTTAGTAAAGAGGTGACCAAGAACCCAATGGTCACTCTGACTGAGCGCCAAAGATCCTGTGTGGAGATGGAATAGAGTTCCAGAAGGACAACCATCACTGCAGGCCTCCACCAATCTGGGATTTATGGCAGCGTGGCTAGACAAAAGCTTCTCCTCAGTGCAAAACACATGAAAGCCTACTTGGAGTTTGCAAAAAAGCACCTGAAGGACTCTCAGACTGTGAACAACAAGATTTTCTGATCTGATGAAACCAAGATTGAACTGTTTGGCTTCAATTATAAATGTTATGTCTGGAGGAAACCAGGCACCGCTCATCACCTGCCCAATATCATCCCAACAGTGAAACATGGTGGTGGCAGCATCATGCTGTAGGGGTATTTTTCAGCAGCAGAGATGGGAGACTGGTCAGGGTTGAGGGAAAGCTGAATGGAGCAAAGTACAGGGATATTGTCAGTGAAAATCTGTTACACAGAGCTCAGGGCTTCAGCTTGGGTCAAAGGTTCACTTTCCAACATGACAACGATCCTAAGCACACAGCCAAGACAGAAGAGGAGTGGCTTGGAGACATCTCTGCGAATGTCCTAGAGAGGCCCAGCTAGACCCTTGACTTGAACCCTGTTGAACATCTCTGGAGGGACATGAAAATGGCTGTCTACTGACGGTCACCATCCAACCTGACTGAGCTTGAGAGGATTTGAAAGGAAGAATGGCAGAAAATACCCCAAAAGACTCGAGGCTGTAGTTGCTGCCAAAGATGCTTCAACAAAGTACTGATTGGTATACTTATGCCAATGTGATATTTCAGTTATTTCTTTTTTAATAAATTTACAGACATTTCTAACATTCTGAGTTCATTTTGTCATTGAGTGTAGATTAGTGAGGGGAAAAAAATACTTTCAACAACAGTAAAATCAGGCTGCAGCATAACAAAATTGACAAAAGTGAAGGGGGTCTGAATGCATTGTATTTTTAGTTTCAGAATCTTAGTTATGCATTTTTAGAGCAGAAAGCTGCAGGCTGGTGAATAAGAAAGTAAGTTCAACTGGACCTTAATTAAGGAACAAATATGACCACCTGCATATTTGGAATGGATAACATCCAATAGAGCAGGGATCCAGCCTGCGGCATACCAGAAACCAGTCCACACAAACAAGCAAAGCCCCATCCGCAGGGTGCAGGGAGCACATGAAACCACGCCCCCGCAGAAAAACCTCTCTCCACAGAACTTGTCCCTGGTGCCTAAAAGGTTGGGGGCCACTGCAATAGAGTAACCAAAATTGTTATGGTTGTTGTTTTCCTGTTGGGATGTACGACTCTGATTCATTTTTTATATTGCATTTCTTTACTGATACAAGTTTGTTCATTTAATTTCTGTGGCAACTTGTAATACCTTTTTAAAAAATCTACCAAAATTCAGGATGCTTATCATTTTTCCTTAATATACATGCTTTCTGTAGCTATCTCTGTGGGAAATCATTTGTATACTGTGTCTTGTAAATTCCTGTATGATATTTGTATACTGTGTCTTGTAAATTTGCAAGCATTTTTTAACTGGACTGTTAGATCAGAGAAGATGAAGAAATAGAAATAGAAAAAGCCTTTGGTTTTTCATGATTGTTTTTCAATTTGTGCATTAAGTTTGAAAATGAGAATTTGATCATTTCACCTGAACAGTAAACCAATGGACTGTTTCCCAGTGAAATATACACAATTTTAAGAAATTACTGTTCTGTAATTTCTTAATAATAATAAGTAATAATAAGAATTACTGATCTGTCAAACTAATTATTTTACTGTCATGTATTTATCTTTTAAAAATGATGGCTCTTGAAAGTTCAGTTGAAAACTCTAACTAAACATTGTTTCATGTTCATTGCAATTTATTATTGTGCAAGTAGACAATTTTCACTGTATACATTTCATTGATACTGAAAGAGGATGCTTTAATTGAGTAAACATGAATAAAAACTATTTTTAAAAAAGTATGTCTATTTTTCTTTCCTTCCCTTTATGTTTGTTTCTGTTAGTAACTAATTTGATCTCTTTTTCTAAAACTTATTTTTATATCCTGTGGTTTTTTTTAAGTGCTATTTGTCCTCTACTTTGAAATCATTGGTGTCTCCTCTAAATTATCCTGGGAAATCATGAAAATGTGAGGATGTCATGGATACTTACAAGCAAAATGTCTTGAACTGAGAAAGAGAAAAATGACACCATGAAGAATACAGCAGCCAATCTTGGAATCACATAATTGTTCAACACTGAGTCACTGGGCTTAATTAATTCTCCTGCATCATGTGTATTAATTTAGAGACAAGTATCACAATGCAACCACAAAGCAGTGTCATTATAGACTCCTTGATGCAGTTCTAGCAGACAGAGGCAATGAAAAATCCAAAGTATTTGAGATGGTTGCCAAGTGGTAAACAGCCAGTGTTGCAGCTTAACACTGACATGGACAAAGCATCCTTAGATGTGATTTATGAGTTAATTTTTTCCTGCCCCTAAGAACTGATCATTTTGGAGGATTACAACAGCCCTACTTCAACTCAATTAAAGCTGGAGAATGAGTATACTCAGTTTCTTTCACCAGCTGAGCAGCAAGGCAAGAGTTTCTATTGCTGATAGATGCATATTTTGAACTAGGATATAGGGAAATACTTTGTTATATGTGCCAGGCTATTAAAACTTTTAGATTGGTGTTGGTGATAAGAACTATAGTAATAAAGCTGTCCAATTAGTCTGGGAGAAAGTAGCCAACAAAGCAAATGTGCAAATGTTTATAATAGGATATAGAAGAACTTTTCATCTCCATGCTAACTCAGCAGCTTGCAAAATTATTAGTATATGGGTAATCTTTTGCCCTTATGCTATCATAAGAACGGTTATGCATCCTATCAGGTTTCTGTTACTGTATATCCAATAAAGGTGAAGCAGTTCTAATCTTTTATCTCATAGACCCTCCTAATTCTTTCATGTCAAGATGTTTTATCCCTCTCTGACAATTCCTAACTTATTAAAAAAATAGAGAAAAATGGCTGCTAGTTATAAATGCAAATAAATTATGTACATAGAAAAATCCAGCATAGATCTTGCATGAGGGTAACTAAAACTATAGCCAGCGCTCTATTTTTTTAAAGTATAGCAGGGGCAATGGTTTACCAGTATATCAAGAAATGTATTTTTTTTTTAAATGTATAAAAAATTGCCTTGGTTTCAGTGTAGACATTGAAAACAACTTATATTGTATTACAATTTAAATACTAACAAAGACAAAGCTAGACTGCCCTCTCTTCTCTAATGTTTATTTATTCATTTATTTATGCCTTCAAATTAGTGTTGATTCCTGGAGACTGCCTGGAAAAAACCCTGGAATTTTCTTGGAAATATTTTCCAGAAATGGGTTTCCATTGCCTCATAGGATTGAGAGAAAGTGACTGGCCCAAGATCATTCAGTTACTTTTGTACCTAAGGTGGGATTAGAACTCAGTCTCCTTGTTTCTAGCTTAAAGAAGGAGGTTTAGATCAGTATTAACTATGATTTCTAAAATGTCAATGTTGGTAAACATAAAAATTTTTATATTTCTATCCAAAGCTAAATGTGACATTAATAAACAACATCAAACTATTTGTTGTACAATAAAGTTTAATGCTGTCTTAAGTTTAATATTTAATGCTAAATACTTTAATTTAATACTAAAGTTCTCCACTGCTTTGTTATTTATTAAAATAAATAAAACTGCCAGCTGCACAGCAAAAAGAAAAAAAAAAGAAAGGGAGGAAGGAAGGAAGGAAGGAAGGAAGGAAGGAAGGAAGGAAGGAAGGAAGGAAGGAAGGAAAGAAGGAAAGAAATTTTATTTCTAACTGGAAGGAAGGAAGGAAGGAAGGAAGGAAGGAAAGAAGGAAAGAAATTTTATTTCTAACTTCTTCTTTTTGTGCCCCTATTAATTTGTTTATAGAATGGGAAGAGCTTGTTTTGTAACAATACAAAGTAGCTTTCATCATTTTGATAGAAGTACTGGATTGTTTGGGTGCCCCTATCATCTCACACAATTTCTCAAGTTTTACTAATGAACTTGAACCAAATATAAATGAATCAGAATTGACTCTGGATCAAATTGTGGAGTAATTTGCACAATCCTTATCTGTTGTACAAAGATAAAATGTTGAAAAAAAAAGTGTTCCCGTACCCACTAGGTGTCAGTGAATCAGAATACCAATTTCCTTTTTCATATGATGCAGAAACAAATTTAGATTATTACAAAGGAGACACTACACTACACTACATTACATTACACCACAATAAAATACAATACTTATAAAGATGATACAATAGAACTAAAGCAAAGTGAAGCAAATCGGCTTCAAAAATTTTAGCAAGGGATTCTCTGCCCAGTTGCTGGGTAGGCGTGGTCATGGTGGGCATGGCCTAGTTGGCTTCCTGCACCATGGCAGGGGGGGCGTTTTTGCCATCCCAGGGCTCCGGAGGCTTTCCTCAAGCCTCTGGGAGGGCAAAAATGGCCTCCCCAGGCTCCGGAGGCCCTCTGGAGGCTGGAAACGGACCCATTTCCAGCCTTCCCAAACTTCCGGTAGGCCTGTTTTTTGCCCTCCCCGAGCCTCCGCACGTGCCCTGCACTTACCTGCATCCAAAATGGGGCACGTGGGGACTCCGGGAAGGGATGTGCGGGGCCAGCCAGGAGTGGGATTTGGGGGTTCTCCGAACTGCACAGAATCTTAGCTAGAGGTTCTCCTGAACCCCTGCAAACCCCCAGCAGCCCACGCCTGGCTACACAGAAAGTATAACATTGTGATATATAGTTGTCAGATACTGTATATCCAAAGAGGATTCAGATGTCCATTTAATATCACACTAAAACCTGTAATTTTAGAAGTGCCTTATGCATTGTGTGAAATAAATGAAAATGGCCATCTGGTTTGAAAGTCTACATTTATTTCCCGGCATTTTAGTCCACCAATTACCATAATCAAAGAGACAAAGAGTTTTTCCTTTTTCCTATAGCATATCTTAAAGGGTTTATGGGGGATGTGAATCTCTCTGACCAGCTTAAGCATGGTTAAAGAACCGAGTGTTATGTAGAAGTGAAAATCAATACTTGCTCTTATTAACATTGCAATTATTCCTGTAGACAAGAGGAGACATTGGATTCCAACACCTGTCCACATTTTAATTTATAGTACTTCCTTAAATCTTAGGCTGCTACATATGTTCTGTTCACAGCTGGGTACATGCAATACATCTGCCAAATCAAGATGCTGTTTAGAGCATTGGTTTAACAAGGTGCTGGAATGCAGAGGTCTCAAGACAGCATTTTTGTGAATCTTGAGGACACAAAGAAAATGGACCCCTTCCATTTTCCCCTCAAAAAAATGAAAGCAGAAAAAGGATTCTGTCATACATAAATGTCCTCAGCAATTAGCAGAAATTTTCAATTAATGAAATCTGCAAAGATAAATTAAATGAAGCTGGCTCCATTGCATGATATTTTTTTTCTGTCTCAATGTTACAGGTAATAAGGCCTGGGATAGGAATGAGTAGTAAATGAAATTTATTTATACATTAACAGAGTTGGAAGGGACCTTGTAGGTCATCTAGTCCAACCCCCCCACCCAGAAGAACCTATACCATTTTTGACAGATGGCAGTCCAGTCTCTTCTTGAAAGCTTCCAGTGATGAAGCTCCCACAACTTCTGAAGACAAGCTGTTCCATTGGTTGATTGTTCGCACTGTCAGAAAATTTCTCCTTATTTCCAGGTTGAATCTCTCCTTGTTCAGTTTCCATCCATTATTCCTTGTCTGGCCTTCAGGTGCTTCAGTCTGTTTAAATGAAGATCTTTCTTAGTGGAGTAATTTTGAAATAATAGAAGCAGATATATAGTACGTATGAATAATGTAAAAATTATTCCACTAAGTATGAACTAAATATTTCCATGGTCCTGAATATTTGACATTACTTCCTTCTTGTATTTTGTTTTGTATATTTTACTTTTGTTATTGGGACTTTTAAACTGTCTGAATTTCCTTTTTTCTATTGCCTTTATTTTTGTTTTATTTTAGATTAAGAAATTGAATAATTTATTTGAATACTGTAACTACTAAATTTAATTCAGTATAATGTAAAAGACACTGGGCTAAGAATTTAATGGCCAATTAAATTCTTGGCATTTTTTAGAAGTAGTACAAAAGATATTCATTGACAATATTAGCCACTATTATAATCTTATTAGTAATAGTGGCTAAGATTTCTCACATTGTTTCTATCACCAAATTGATCAATACTTTCTAAATTCAGATAGAACATTATGAACAGGCTTATAAATATTTAGAACCATTTAACCAAAGTTAGCTAAACATTTAACCAAAATAAGTAGTCAAGAAGATGAATCCAGATTGAAAAAGAAAAGAAACAATTATGCAAATTGCTTACCTCTACCTCCATTGATACTTAGGTCATTCAAAACATGCATGCATGCAAGCACATGGGCATATGTGTGTGTATAGAAATACACACATATATTTAAAGATTTTTAAGCATAAAGATAAAAACTGATGCAAACTAAGACTAAAGAAAGAAAGAAATCAAAGACAAAGGTAAAAATGCAAATAAGGAAAAAAAATAAACAAAAACTAGAAAGAATATAGCTTCTGATCTCCATTACAACAGTTATGAAACGATTATGAATTTTCCTCTTGCGCTATGGTTACAACATAGCTTTCTTTTTTTCTATAATCTATTCTAATTATCAAAACCAAAAATTGCAAGTTAATTCTTTTCTGTTTTATCTAAAAAAAAAATCCATAGGGGTTTCCTCTCAGCAATAAATGTAGATATTGTCTTTTTTTTCTTTGATCAAGGAAGCCAATTTAGCCACCTCAGCAAGTACCAACCAGGGGTGGGCTTCAAAAATTTTAGCAAGGGGTTCTCTACCCGGTTGCTGGGTGGGCGTGGCCATGATGGGCATGGCCTAGTCAGCCTCCTGCACCATGGTGGGGGGGTGTTTCCCTCCCCAGGCTCCGGAGGCTTTCCTCGAGCCTCTGGGAGGGCAACATCTTAAAGTTACTTCTCCCCTATTAATTTTTTTCACTATCTCATGGATCATAATTTTCTGTGTCTCCCTTTGTGCTCATTATACATCTGGCCCCATTTTGCCAAATTTGTCTCCATCTATCTGGTCCTGCTAAGGGACCATCTTCTTTGGGAGATTCACAGGATTTGGATGATACAGATACAGATTAATAGAGTTGGAAGGGACCTTGTAGGTCATCTAGTACAATCCCCGCCCAAGCAGACCCTACACCATTTTTGACAGATGACAGTCCAGTCTCTTCTTGAAAGCTTCCAGTGATGAAGCTCCCACAACTTCTGAAGGCAAGCTGTTCCATTGGTTGATTGTTGTCACTGTCAGAAAATTTCTCCTTATTTCTAAGTTGAATCTCTCCTTGTTCAGGTTCCAGGCATTATTCCTTGTCTGGCCTTCAGATGCTTTGGAAAATAGCTTGACCCCCTCCTCTATGTGGCAGCCCCTCAAATATTGGAACACTGCTATCATGTCTCCCCTGGTCCTTTTCTTCACTAGACTAGCCATGCCCAGTTCCTGTAACCGTTCTTCATATGTTTTAGTCTCCAGTCCCCTAATCATCTTGGTTGCTCTTCTCTGCACTCTTTCTAGAGTCTCAACATCTTTTTTATAGTGTGGTGACCAAAACTGGATGCAGGTATGGTCTTACTAAGGCTTTGATGAAACAGACCTTTCTCTGACCACCCCATATCATGAGAAAGGCTACCCCTGAAGGTGCAAATGGCACCTTCTCACATCTCAAAAGATTGTTATAATGTCCCAGGGGTGGGTTCCAATTTTTTTTACTACCACTCTGTGGGCGTGGCTTAATTTTGTGGGAGTGGCTTGACAGCCATGTGACTGGGTGGAAGTGGCTTGATGGCCATGTGACTGGGTGGGAGTGGCTTGGCAGTCGTGTGACCGGGTGGGAGTGGCCAACTTGTAAAATGTGGTGAAAAAGTGACTTATGACCATTTTTCACACTTAACGACCGTCGGTCGTTAAGTGTGAAAAATCGTGATAAGTCACTTTTCACCACCTTTTACAAGTTGGCCACTCCCACCCGGTCACACGACCACCAAGCCACTCCCACCCAGTCACATGGCCATCAAACCACTCCCACCCAGCCACATCGCCATCAAGCCA
>QLTV01003121.1:654890-685791 GCA_003457575.1 Thermophis baileyi
TGTATATGTATATGTATATGTATATGTACAGTATATGTATAAAGAATAACTTTGCAGATAAAGACAAATAAAGGAATATGATTGCCTGTATATACCCCTTTGAACCATAGGAGTGAAATCACCAGCTTCTGGTGAATAACAAGAACAGAAGCAAGTCCATGAGCAAAGTATTTCCTTGTTTAGTAAAAAAGTGATTGCTCTCTAGAGAAAAAAAAGTGTAGTGTTGCCTTAGCATTTAAGATTCATACTGGACAAACTAGTTTTTTTTACCTGATTTGGCTATTCCCTCAGTCCCTCAAGTTTGATAGACTAAACTAGAATTCTAGGAGGAGAAATCCACACATCTAGAAAATGTCTATCAGACTGTTTAAGGACTGACCAAAACCAAGAGCAATTGTTTTACAATCAAGATTCTCACAGAGTTCTTTATAGCAAGATTTATTAAGATGAAAGAAATTGAATTGCAACCCATAACATGCCCTCGTCTGCTAAATCTGGTGGGACTGGCAGATGAAATTGGGGAAAGGCAGTCCCTTGAATAACCCGATCCTATACTATAAAGCAGTAGTGGGTTCTAAAACTCTTTACTAGCAGTTTGCGCATGGGCTTGCGCATACGCAGAAGCTTCTGCGCATGCACAGAAGCATCCTGGGTGGGTGGGCGGAGCCTCCCGCCGCCACCACTACCGGCTCTAAGAACTGGGCTGAACCGGGAGCAACCCACTGCTGCTATAAAGGGTTTTAAATACCAACTCCACATCTTGAATGGGACCCCAAAACAAACTGGTAACCCATGCAACTCATGAAGCAGAGGCATAATGTGTGTTCTATAAGAAACACACATAACTGCTTGTATCACTGCATTTTGCTAAAGTTGATACCCTTCAAGGGAAGACTTATATAAAGTGCATTGCAGTTGTCCAACCAAGAAGTGATCAGGGCATGAGTGATTATCTCTTGGGCCCTTCGATCTAGGTAGGAGTGAAACTGGCATGCAACATGAAATTATGCAATTTACAATTGCTACCTGTTCACTGAGGTAGATTTGTGAGTTCAAGAATGCCACCCAAATGCAGCTGTCAACCCTGAAGCTGACCTGACCAAAGCCATCTTGGAGCTTTAGGTACTTCGTTGAGAGGTAGACCTTGCTTCCAACTCGGAATGGCTCTTGGGGGCTGCAGCATTTGTCAGCTTGCACTTTATGGGTTTTTGCCACTTCTCGGAAATCCCACTTGGTATTTTGCCACCCCTCCTTCAGGGACTCCATCCATTCATTTAGTAACATAGATGAGGGGGGCTCCCTGGGGAGTTTGGGCATGGGCCTCTTCAGTAAAGGGGGGCTGCCTGTCAATCCTGAAGCTGACCCTGACAGCAGCATTTCATATCATAGTGGAGCAGTAACTCTGGACTTATGATCAGCCTCAAAACAATTAATAAAGTTCTTTGCCAAAGAATTAGCAACCAGATTAGTGCTATTCAAGTTCAAGCCAAAGTATATGTCAATCTCTATCACAACAGGGACAAATCTCTGAACGACATGCACAGAATGAATCACAGAGTCACAGAATGTGTGTGTTTGGAAGGACTCTTGGATCAGATGATATCCTTCTGAGGATGTTCTTATTTAAGTCAAAGTAAGTACTATTTATTTTCACTATGGAAAACTGACTGGTTCTTTATTTTGTAATAATTTAATAGAGTGTCAGTTGGAACTTTCATTTCTTCAAAATATGAACTCTTTAATCAAAGAGTTTTAATCAAGCATATATTTGAAGGAGCAGTTTATCTGATTTTTATATTTCAATATGAGGTAAAAGTCAGCATAGATTATGAAATGAATCACTTTCATGATGAAAAACTTTGTTTTTAAATTCAAGATACCACACTCTTACAAGAAAATTCTATTCTCCTATGCAAGACCACTAAGTTCAGTTGCAGCTGCCTGTGAATTATTGGCTTGATGGATTATATCTAAAATAGGACCACCTGAACCAAAAATGATAATGTTTCTGAGATATTGAAAAATTATTTGCTTTTTTGTAAGGCTACCAATTCTGGTTTTGCAAAAATCTAGACAACTGATAGGAGTATAAATAAACTGAAAAGAGGGGGAAATGTTTTCAGTCTTTTAAAGTTCTGTCAATGTAACTTTTCATTATATTAGATAGAGCTGAGTTCTACTTTTTGTCTGGACTACCTCACAGGGTTAACAGCAATCCAAGAAATCTTGAAAGTGTAGTTAGGAAGAACTATTTTTGTTTGTGAATTAAAGCATGCCTTACTAAATTTAATGAATTACTCCATGGCAGATCTTGAAAAGCTAACTGGCATAATGACTAAAATAAGTGTTTTAGGCATTCTTTGGTTTCGATTAGGGCCTTGTAAGATTGACTGACTCTAAGCTGGAAAAATGCAAGCCTGTAGCCTCTGAAGTTTATATTCTAATATATTTGGAAAATGCTTTGCATGACAAGTGGCATATAAATATTTTAAATGAATTAATAAATTTGAAATCTTAGTACAAGAATGGAAAAATATTAAACATTTTAAAAAGAAGATGATTGGCTTAAGAACAAGAATGAGGCAGTAGCATTACATGTCACTACTAATATATATATATTAGTATATATTCGTATATAAAAAGGGGTGTGGCTAGCTGATGAGAGCTAAATAGCTTGAAATAGATCTATACTAGTCTCCCTTTATATATTTATTTATCAGTAAAAATATGTAACACATAGAAACGGCCTGTCGTTGTAAGCAACTGCCTGGATGGCCCCTGGAGGGGCCGAAAGGCAAAAAGGAAGCAGTATGCTCCCTCCCATATTTGGGTATACGAGGTGATTTAACAGAGAAAAAAGCATATATATATCCTTGTCCCTGGAACAAGCTGATAGGGAGGAGATCTGTGTGGCTCAATAGATTAAGCATTTGCCTAACAAGGCAAACGGCCCAGGTTCAAATCCCAGTAAAAAGGGGCGTGGCTAGCTGATGAGAGCTAAATAGCTTGAAATAGAATTCTGGAAGAAAAAAAACATGTGTGTGTGTGTGTGTGTGTTGTACACACACACACACACACACACACTAAAAGCCCTTCAATAGTAGAAGGTGCTTATGTTGTGATATATTATTTCAGGCCTGTACAAAAGGGGTGGAGCTTGTATTGTACCATCACAACACTTTCATTATTTTGTTCAACATGCTGGATCCTGTGGGCACCTCTGAATCTCAGTAAGAAAAAAAAAACCAAGAACAAAAATGATGCTATTATTGCAACATGCCACTGTTCCTTAAACCAACAGTAAGGTATATGATATTCTTTCCTGAATCAGATAGCTAAACATTCACAGAGGAAAGAGCAAAAAACAATCAGGGGCTTCAACTATTCTAATGTTTGGAAGATAAAAGCTCTGCTGACATCCCTTTCCCTTTTAGCCAGATCACACAGCCACCTCTGATCTGCCTGCAAGTCTCAAAATAAAGACACAAAGAAAACTCTCTTCACAGCATTTGACACTTGGACTGAAATCGATTAAGCATGCCTCTCTGGCTGCAGCAAAGAGACAGAATTCCCTCAAGATAAGGGAAATCTTTTGTGTCAATACTGGACTTCGATGCCAGACCCCCTCATAAAAAAATATCCACACCTAGAAAGGGTTCTACATATCTGAGATCACCACCCCACAGAGCAAGAAATGCTCTTCCTTCCAGGACTTCACATGTCCTCAGGGCAAGGACATCTTCATTTACACATCTAACATGCTTCACATCAAAGTCCATTACTTCGCGATCAAAGCCCATTGTCGCTATAATACCATCACTTTCAGCTTTCTAACCTCATGACCACCTTTGAAAAGTTAAACCTCCATTTTGTGTTTCTGGTTCTTCAGATAAAATCCGGCCTCTTCTTCAAGCAATCGTTTTGTGTTTTTTGTTGTGTAACCTAGCTCAGAATCAGACATGGAAAATTCTTCTAAACAGATCTAATAGAAATACATCCCAGATTAAAATGGGCTTTCTAATAAATTATGGGTTTGATTCACAGAGAACGTTTTCTCTGGTATATGAAGAAGAAACAGGCGGTCATATCATGGATGTAATACTGATATGCAAGGAAAAACTGATAAAATGACAATAAAAGAAATCTCGAGAGAAAGTATTTATTTGTTCTTGGATTCAGGATAGAAAGGGAAGTAAAAGATGTTAAATCTGGATCTTGGACTTTAGAATAGGTGGTTTGCAATTGGTAACTTTGGCTATTATTTTAATACAGAGACTGTCCTGAGTTTGAGAAGTTGGATCCCCTGAGATACTCCAAAGAAAATCTTCCCAACTCTTTTGCCATTTACTTTAGACAAGACTGCTGACAAGTATTCAACCAAAAGATCTCTAAGGTATGCCTTCACTCTTCCCAGGGGAATCCAATATGAAAAATATAAAACCTTGAATTGTAAGCAACTACTCTACTTTTGTATTAGAGAAAGAGCAACCATTCAATGTCATAGACATACAAAAACAGTTTTAAATAGCACAAAAGGGTGGGACTTTTTGAGAGTCCAAGAGAGGGAAGGCTCGCTCTGAAAGTAGCCATTCTATCTTTTTCACACAAATACATACAAAATCAAATTCAACAACCTTCTTTCAAAGGCACATGCACCCCTCCTACAAAATGTCCAAAGCCAACTAGTGGATCATACAGCAGTCTTCCTTATTCTCCTTTGCTAGGTTGCTTGATGCAACTTCTGAGATGAGTCTTCTCAGATTCAGTCTTTATCTCCTCTTGGTTCTTCACACCTCCAGCAAATTCACTGGGCAATTTCCTTGGTCTGAAAGCTTGCCAGCCTCTCTCTCATTGGCTGAGCCTTACCAATCAATATTCTTTGTGCCCCCACCCCCAAGTTGCTTCTCTTCCCTCTAGCCATAAGGAGTGAAATTCTGGGCAGACTGTTGCAGTGAGAAAAACTGTATATTCTTCCTTTTACATTATAAGCCCTTCCTTCCTTCCTTCCTTCCTTCCTTCCTTCCTTCCTTCCTTCCTTCCTTCCTTCCTTCCTTCCTTCCTTCCTTCCTTCCTTCCTTCCTTCCTCCCTCCCTCCCTCCCTCCCTCCCTTCCTTCCTTCTCAGAGGTTCCCAGCTTCTAAGCTGTCTAAATTTTATCTACAGTACCAACAGGTCAATTCTTCATTTCTATCTACTACTTGCTGTTTCTGGAAATTCTTATTCTCTTCAATTGTAACTTCCTCCATTTATTTACCTTTATAGACCTTTACAACTGGGAGCAGTTTATGGAAGTTGTTCATAATAACAAGAAATGTGTTTTGGATAAGGAGAACATATAGGGAATAAGTCTACTGGTGATGGAAACAAGGCAGAATTAGTCAGGTTCCAGTTTTTCCTCAAATCTCTTGTGCTAGTTATATGTTTATTTTCATTGGATAATATTTACCTAATTAAGTATTATATGAAAGAGCAATCTGTTGATAAAGCATGAGGGCATATGTGTTGTGGTAAACAAAAAAAAGAAAACAGGAGCAGATGGATGCCAGTGATCACTTGCCAAATAGTAACATGTTTGAGTACTTGTAATTATTTGTTGTAATTATTTGGTGAGTTCTTTTCCCCCCATTCATTGCCCATTATTATTCACCATTCCTGTTATCAGTTATCAACTTTATTCGATAAAGGTGTTCTGGCAACTTGGTACTTAATCAGGTGAAGATACTACTTGATAAATTACTACTTGGACAAATTCCATATAAAGTGGTCATTCATGTATATCTCAGATGATGTCACTTTAATGATTGATCATTTAACAGACCAATCCCTTCATGTATGTTTAGCATAACCTAGATACATTAATTGGGCATGTAGAGGACTTTAAAGATTTTTTCCCCCAAAATACATGTCCTCCATAGTTACTTCAAAATAGTTTTTTTTCTTAACTTTGAAGTACATAGTTCAATATATTCACATCTTTCACCTTCAAGATGTCATTCCATATTTCTGTTCTGAAAAAGTTGTAGAAATTTTCATTACTTATTTTTATTTGCCCATGTTAGCCAATGTTTAGAGCTAGACATTTAATTACATACATTTTACATTAATAACAAACAAGATATTATTAATACACTTAATATACCTACATGCCACCATATTCTAGTCTGTTTATGTGTATTATGCTCTTATAGTTTATATGTATGGATGCATTTATTTTTCTGAAATAAATAATATCATGAAATTTGGAATAAAATGCTTGTGAGATAGAAATCATTAAAATGCAGAAATGTTCTGAAGCACTTTTGGCACTTCCAGCATCTGACATGAAGACCTGGAATGGCTTCTCCATTCTTAGATTTATTGAAGAAGGCCTTGAATAGAAGTAGCAAAACTGTTTTGCCTTCTGTAACTGGAGCAAGAAGGATTAATTGTTTCAAACAGAACTTCAAAGGGATGGTTCAAATTGAAGAGAAGCAACACTTCAAAGCTTTGCAAAGAACTGGTAATTAAATAGGTTAATCTCCTAATGTTCAGTCCATTCAGGTAAACCAGACAGGAAATACCACTAGATGAATTAATTCTACTATATTGTAAAACTATATTAATAGAATCTTTTAAGTCTGAAGGTATGGAATTTTGTACCACCACCACATTTAATTGTTTGATGAAACTGTGGTGGCGCAGTAGTTAGAATGCAGTATTGCAAGCTAACTCACTGCTCACTACTAGAAGTTTGATCCTGACTAGTTTAAGGTTGACTCAGCCTTCCATTTTTCTGAGGTCGGTAAAGTGAACACCCAGACTGTTGGGGCAATATGTTGTCTGTGTAAACTGTTTAGAGAGTGCTGTAAAGCACTATGAAGCAGTATACAAGTCTAAGTGCTATTGCTAATTGATCCATTAGGATGGATCCTTCCTAAGTTTCTTTCTCTGAGTATTAAACTACTGGAGGCTCCTGCCTCTCTTGTCTGATTGTTTCCTAGGCAGTATCTCCTCTCCTTATATCCCAAGGTCATCCACATATTCCATTACATTTAATGCATCAGTCAGCCTTACTTGTCAATGAAACAAAAGGAAAACTTGAGATGATTATTACCTCTCTTCCAACAGCATCCTTGACACATTTGTTTAACATTTACGTGAAACCATTGGGTCATTCTCTGGTTTGGCTCCAGTATCATCAGTATTAAATGGCAAAGCAAGATCAAGTGTGATTATTACCAATTTAGTCCTTATAGACTTTGATCCCCATCAGGAGTCTCAAATAATCCCCATCTGGTGTCTCAACTGCATAGCCCGTGAGAACATCTCCACTGTCATATCTAATAAAATGACTCTTACCTGTCAAGTTTTATAAATTTCAGTGACAGGCTAATCCTGTATATTCCCATCTCTTGACTGCTAGCCATGGTATGATTTTCTGAAAACCTTGGCTGTTTATCTGAACTTGACAACAGTTCCTGCCTCACTTATTATCTCACAACGCCTTGCAGTATTCAAGGTGATGAACACAGTAATCCTGTCTTCAGTTTTATTCCCACTACAATAATCCTATAAAGTGAATTGGACTAAAATAGTCATAAGTCTAAACTCATCCAATGAGTCTCCACAACTAAAAGTGAATTTGACTTGGCTTCAATGTTCACATTAATTTATTTCAGCTTGAAAAGATTATGAATCACAGGAAACCATCCAAGCTGTTGCTCAATAACTTCACCATGAAAGAGAACTATTAGGAAGGAATCATTATTACAACTTTTTGAGAATTTTACAAGAAGGTAGATGCAGCCTCTGGCTTCTTCAATCAGAGTATGCACTTTACTTCCAGTTTCAAGAATATGATACACACTTTTCATTTCTTTAAAGTCCTTAAAAGCTCCATTGAGATCAAAATTTTGTTGAGATCAAAATAGCTCAAGTTGCCTATAATTCAGCACATAATGTTGAATATTGGAACAGGATCCTTTGCTCAATTGTCCTTAACAACCAAATACTAAGGAGAGAAGATTCTTCCCTTCAGGGTAAGAAATATATTATATATATTTTACTGTTACATCAGCAGCAACTTTTTAGTTGACATGAGACATTCTGTTTTTAAACTTGTGCTTGAATGTTAATGTTCAGGTATTTGTGTTTAAAATGTGTGGTAAAATGGCTCTCCTTTGTTCCTTGTGTTATAACAGTCATCTATGCAGTTGACATCTTAGCAAAAGAACAGTTTGCTCTGAAATAAATTATTTTCCTAAGGAGAAATAGCAGATCTTGTTACTTAGCTTAAAACAGCTGCTCCATTAAATATTACAAACAAAAAGGTATTATTCCTGGAAGAAATGCTGAAAGAGTCATTTCTCTTCCCATCCCATTTTTAAGTCTTTGATGTTCCTAAATGAACTTATAAAGAAAAGTGAAGTTTGAAATAGGGCTCATAATTCAGTTTGCCAAGCTGATGAAAAATGTTCTTAAAAATGGAAAGAAACAGAAGTAAATGATTACATTTTTTGATGGATGGACTGCATTATGTTGTTTAGATACAGTGGTGGTATTAGATAAATCTAACTGTAATAACATTTTTCTTGGATAATTCGATTATGAATGTCATGATTAGAATTACTTGTACAACCAAGGGTAACTGCATATCTATTAACACTTGGTATACCAGGATGGTAGCATTTGGTGTTTCTGCAATCTCACAGCTTAGATTGAGTTGATAGTGGGGTGAAGAGAACATGTGACAAAGCAAGTCAGAAAAGTATATGAAGAGGGACCTAATTTGCTGGACATGACCACTTTAGACTGCAGGAAGGAGATTCAATATTTAAATGTTCTCCCAAATATAGAGCAAGATAAAATGTCTCCATTCATAACTAAGAGAAGTAAGGCAAGCTAAATCTTGAATATTCAATAGGACTTAATACTTCAATAGTGTATGCATAGAGGTTTTGAACATGAGGTAGCACATTAATATTTTATTTCCTGATTGCATTAAATTGTGCATTTTAAAAAAAATTAGTGTAGAGGGGATAAATGTTCATTTAAAATAATTTCAATTCAAAATTTTAAAGCAAAGGCAATATACAAGAAACAAACTCAGGGGAAACTGGAGGGCAGATTTTCTAACACAAATTTCTTTTGCTTGGAGTCACCTGATCTGGTGAAGCTTCAATGGGAGTAAATCTAATATGAGATGAACTCTGGCTCCCCAGGGAAAGGAATGCTATGAAATTCTTCAAAACATAGTCATGAAATTAAAGTTTTCACAAAGAAAAGTGATGCTTTCCAGGGCAACAGATTACTCAATGGTGGAGTCCCAGACAGTTTTGAAAGAAAAATCAAATACTGAATATTGCTGCAGGACCAGAAAAAGAAAAGATTCCCATTATGGATTGATTGATTTATCTGTCTCTTTGTTTTCTTGCTTCTTTACTATGTCTAATTTTCAACACCTTCCAAGAATTTCTGGGGTGTTTACAACTTTTTAGAAAGCCTATTATGCCTTTAGGCCAAGTAAGGAACATCAACATCTTCATAAACAATTTAGATGAGGGGATACAAGGGAACTCATCAAATTTGCAGATATCACCAAGCTGCGGGGAATAGTGAACACTTTAGAATATAAACTCAAAATACCAAAGGGTTTTGGCAGACTTGAACATTGGATCTAACAAAATGCAATTCAAGTGACAAAAGCAAGGTCTTACACTCAGGGGGGGAAACCCCCAGATCTCCAGGAATCGAGTAGGTGGCACTTGGCTCAACAGTAGTAACTGAGAGGGATTTAGGTGTCCTAGTGGACAAACACAGTGTTTTGCAGCTACCAAAAAAAAAAATCAAATTCAATCCTGCATCCATAAAGAGATAGCATCAAGATCACATGAAGTGTTAGTACCACTTTATACTGCCGTGGTAAGAGTACACTAGGAATACTGTGTCCAGTTTTTGTCAACACGACACAAGAAAAAAGATGCTGAGACCTTAGAGAGAGCAGAGAAGAGCAGCAAATATGTTGGGGCAGGGGAGGTGGAGGCTAAACCATACAATGAAAAATTGAGGGAACTAGCTATGTCTAGTCTAACAAAGTAAAGGACTATGGGTGACAAAGTAGCAGTCTTCCAATATTTGAGATGCTGTCACAGAGAACGGGTTGACCTATTCTCCAAAGCACCAGTGGTTAGAGTGCAGTACTGCAGGCTACTTCAGCTGACTGCTAGCTGCAGTTCGGCGGTTCAAATCTCACCAGCTCAAGGTTGACTCAGCCTTCCATCCTTCCGAGGTGGGTACAATGAGGATCCAGATTGTTGGGGGCAATATGCTGACTCTGTGAACCGCTTAGAGAGGGCTGTAAAGCACTGTAAAGCAGTATATAAGTCTAAGTGCTATTGCTATTGCTAATTACTCTGTGGAACAGCTCACCTCCAGAAATTGGGGTGGTCCATCACTGGAAGTTTTTAAGAAGAGATTAGGCAGCCATTTATCCAGAATGGTATAGGGTCTCCTGCTTGAGCAGGAGGTTGGACTACAAGATCACCAAGATCCCTTCCAACTCTGCTATTCTGTAATCTGGGATCAGACACTCGAGTGCAGAAAAGGGGAGGAATATGTTCACATGCATGTCAAATAATTATCACTGACCAATAGTACATAAATTATAGAATCATAGGGCTGGAAGCTACTTTGGAGGTTTTCTAGCCCAACCCTCTGCTCAAGGCAAGGGACCTTATACCATCCTGGTCAAATGGTTGTCCAGTCTATTTTTGAAAACCTCCAGTGATGAGTGCCTGCAGCTTTATTCCATTGATTAATTGGAATAGAATTGAAATTACAGCATTATTAGATTATTACTCAATTTATTTTCCAGATTGCTGAGACAGAAACTTGTCATTCTGATAAAATGATATTAAAGAGATCTCAGTAAGCTTGAATGAAGTCATGTTAAATAACTGAATACCCCCATCAATGTGATGGGATGGTTCCTTTTTAGACTTATAGTTTAAACTCACTGCTGCTGCTTAGTACCTTTCCTATGTTACTGTAGACTAACTGCCTTGAGCCTCATGATTTTGAAACTGAGTTGGTTATTGATTACTGACATCATTGACATCTCTGCCCTGACAGCTCTTGATTTATTTATCCCCATACGCGGTAAGTCAAAGATGTCTTTTTTCACTTGACTTTAATCAGTTCTGGGGAAAAAGCTTTGGGCAAAACCTTCTCTGAAGTTAAGAAGTGGGGATAACTTTCATAAACAACATTTTAGGTATTGTCATTTGGGTTATCTATTAATACCAGATAATATTGTTTAAATGACTTTCACGTTCTACCATCCTGTTATCTGAATGCATGCCAAGAAAAAAAAGGATTAATCTTCAGGAAGTAAGGATGGAGCCATCTGGTGAATTTCTCTTGGTAGTCCCTGAGTGCTGAGCACAAAGCAGAAGGAACAAAAGGCATTCCTGTTATCCCTGCCAACTATACATAGGCATAGAAGAAGACATGAGGCACATCTCTAACTTGAGATATTTCGTACAGGCATTGAGAAGAAACAGAACATGCTCATAAGAACTTTTAATAAATCAAAACTGAAAACTAGAACTGGAGAATGGAAAGAAATTACTATTATTTTCTTTCTAGTCCAAATCAATCTATCTATCCTTATTTTGCATTGTTTCTAGGCCACACAACTCCCAATAAAATTTGCATTTTTTTATTTGATTGTTCACCATCCAATTAAAACAAATCCTAAAACTTCATGGCAACCCCATTCATCTTGGGCCGAACACATAATTTTTAAATGTTATGCTTTTTGCTTGTTTGTGAACAGCCAGCTGCATGTACTGGGAAGGGAATGCCATAAAGTGGGTCCTATACTGTGAAGTCTTGATGTTCTATCAATATCCTAGATATATCAAAAAGATGGGATCACTCAGTAGGCCCTCTTTGATAATCACACTCATTCTGTTCTGACAAGATATATGAGGCTTGAAAGATAATGACCAGGATTTGGAACTGGGTCTGTAAGTCTAATGATAACCAATATAGCAGAGGTCTTCAAACTTGGCAACTTTAAGACTTGTGAACTTCAACTCCCAGAATTCTCCAGCCGGCTGGCTGGAGAATTCTGGGAGTTGAAGTTCACAAGTCTTAAATTTGCCAGGTTTGAGGATCCCTGCAATATAGTAAACTTAAAATTGTTGTCATGCTGTTTTGCTGGGAATGGCCTGTCAACACTCAGGATCATCTCCAAAAAGTTCCCAACTGAGTGGTGGTTAATATGTGAATTAGTTGCTAGTCCATGTAGGGCTACAACTGGAACCTATGCAAAAAGTAGCAACCCCTCCCCCCCCACCATAACTTCCACTTGCTGTTTAAGTAGGAATTGCAAGTCTATTAGGATTCCCAATTCATTCATTCATTCATTCATTCATTCATTCATTCATTCATTCATTCATTCATTCATTCATAAAATTTATTGGCCACCCATCTTACCGTCGGGTAATTCTAGGTGGCTTACAATCATAAAAATATGTCTATACATGTACAATTAAAACATACATAATTAAAATCAGCATTAAAACTTACGGACACATGGGGAGAATGGGGGCGGAGTGGGGGGGGAGGTGGGATCTGTTGTTACTCAATCAACCATTGTGCTGTTTGCCCACAAATCATGGTCTGACTCCTTTAAGGAAGCAACCCCCATCTAGTGTAACTATTTATACCAAAGCTATGAGCCAAGAACAATCATACCTAAAATAGGGCTAGAATTTATGATATCCAGTTTCTAGTCCAATGTCTTAACCATGAAACCAAAGTGGGTCTTCAAACATGGTCCTTCAGTCATCTTCAAATATATTCCTGAATAAGAAAATAGTTTTGCTTTGAAATTATTATTTTTTTGAAAAGTGTAATGCAGAACAGAAGTCAGAAATGCATATGACTAGGGAAGTACACATACAAAAAAGCATAGCATTGGGGGGGGGAATTCGTGACAAAGATGAATAAAAGGGAGGGGAGAGATCTGGAGAGAGAAAATGGGGACAATTCATTTATTTTGTGAGGTTTATCAATCATTTTATGATTGGGGTGGCGTAGAAATTATATGGATGGATGGATGGAGGGAGGGAGGGAGGGAAGGAAGGAAGGAAAGAAGGAAAGAAGGAAAGAAGGAAGGGAGTATTGAGTATCTTCAGAGAAAAACTAACAAAACTTTGTGTTGATTTTAAAGAGAAAAAAAATGATGCAGAAATGAGCTGAAATAAAATATAATAGGGAAAAGGGGTAACTAAAGATCTATTGGAGATGGGCAATTTATCTAAATAAAACTGAAATTGACAGATTTGCCTATTCCTTGGTACTGTTTTTTTCACTGTCCCCTTATTCAGTAGGAGAGACATTTTGTGATCCAAAAAATAAACAAACAAGGATCTTGTTTGAGAGTTGCACATGCAAATCATTTTGTAAAGTTATGATATCTGGTGATGAGACAATTTGCATTGATTATTTCTTTCTCTTCCCCCCTCCTTTTCTACAAATATTTACAAAAGCAATAGATAAATAAATAAATAATTTATTAAACAAATAAATAAATAAAATAAAATAGATTAGGAAACGTGATTGAAGCTTCATGTTTTCACAATGGAGTCATAATGTCTTAAGATGTTAACCCCCTGAAACCAATAAAGAATTGGTTTCAGAGGGTTTACATTGGAAAAATACACATATAGTGTATGCAGGGTAAGGGTCCCACCAGTTCATGCATGTCATATTTTTGCTGCAACTTGGCAACGTTCTTCTTGCAGTAAAGACAGGTTGTAAGACCAATGTTTTGCATGCCAGATTTAAGAACTGGAAAAGCAAAATAACCCTTTATAGCAGGGGTGTCAAACTCGATTTCATTGAGGGCCGCATCAGGGTTGTGTTTGACCTCAGGGGGCTGGGGTGGGCGTGGCTGAGGTGGGCATGGTCAGCTTGATATCACTCGTGTTGGGGGCACCTGTGGTGTGTTGTGGAGAAAAATAATTAGAGGTGAAATGAATCTTGATTCCCTGCTGTCAATTCTCAAGAATAAGACCGGAGTCCAGGAAAGAATAAAAGTAATATATTTGCAAGACAAAAATAAGAACACCTAAGTCTGTGTCTACATGATGAAGAACAAAGAGAACAAAGGAAAGATTAACACATGCGCAGTACAGGTATCACATGACTGCATATCAGTGTACAATGTCATTTCAGAATAAGAGTCCAGCTGACAAATTAAAATGAATGTAGTGACATGGTGGTCTGAGCGCTCTACTAGTGAAAATGGGCTCCCGAGTTCCATTTTCGGCTGTGACGGCCTCCTGCAACCCTCTGCCAGCGAAAACAGAGCTCGGGATGACCGCACACAGTCCTCCCGAGCTCCATTTTCGCTGGCAGAGGCAACGCAGGCCGGTCCTTCGCTGTTTCCAGGGCAGCCCTGCGGGCCAATTCTAAGCACCCTGCAGGCAGGATCCGGCCCTTGAGCCTTGAGTTTGACAACCCTGCTTTATAGCTATTAAGAAGCCAAAGTACTGGGAAAAAACAACAAAAGAGCAGGAGTTTGCCTTTTAAAAAGGATCAGGAATCCTTTAAGGAAATGAGTAGCTTATTAATGAAACGTTTTTACCAACGTTATGTTCGGAAGGATTTAACTTAAAACATAGTTCACTTTAAAGCTACTTTATCTTAATATGTGCACCATATTTTCCTCTCTCCCCTTTATTTTTTTTCCCCCTCTATTTATATATTATATAGTTTTCTGATTCCTGGACTTCTTTCCTTCTGATTGCAATAAAGATCACCCATCAGGAAACTACCATTATTAAGCCAAGATTCTAACAAGTAGATAGGAACAGCTTGCCACCAGAGGTTTTGGGTGCTCCATCACTGGAGGTTTTAAAGAGATTGGACAGCCATTTGTCCGAAATATTATAGGGTCTCCTGTATGACCCAATATTATAGGGTCTCCTGTCTGACTCTATTATTCTGTATTCTGTAAATGTATCCAAGTTCTAAAGGCATGGGTAATTACCTTGAACATTATAACCACTGGGTGCAATTTCCAGTGGACATATATTGTAAGGACTTATGGTTTGGACTTATTGTTCTAAATAAGTATTAAACTCTATGAATTAATAGGATACAATCTGACAATGTGTCCTTTCAGAGAGGTAGACTGAAATTTTCTTTTAATAGTTTTTATTAATTTATAATATGACATACAAATGGGTGGGCTTCTGGGGGTTCGCAGGGGTTCGGGAGAACCTCTAGCTAAGATTATGTGCAGTTCAGAGAACCCCCAAATCCCACTCCTGGCTGGCCCCATCCACCCCGCCCCTCCCCTCCCAGGAGTCCCCATGCGGCCCATTTTGGATGCAGGTAAGCGCAGGGTGCGTGCAGAGGCTCGGGAGGGTGAAAAACGGGCCTACCGGAAGTTCGGGAAGGCCGGAAACGGATTTTTGCTGCAACTTGGCAACATTTTCTTCTTGCCCGTTTCCAGTCTCCAGAGGGCCTCCGGAGCCTGAGGAGGCCGTTTTTGCCCTCCCGGAGGCTCAAGGAAAGCCTCCGTAGCCCGGGGAGGGCAGAAATGCCCCCCTCCCACTGTGGTGCAGGAGGCCGACTAGGCCACGCCCAGCATGGCCACACCCATCCAGCAACCAGGCAGAGAACCCCTTGCTAAAAATTTTGAAGCCCACCCCTGCATACAAAGAGAATACAAAAGTAAATATTAGGGAAATTAGGGAAGGAAAAAGGGAAGCGGATAGTGGGGGAAAACAAGGGGGAAAAGAAAAGGCTGTCAACCCTGAAGCTGGCCTGGCCGAAGCCATCTTGGGACTTCAGTGATGCCACACTAGATCTGAGGGATAGGGAGGGGGGATTAGAGATAGCTGGGGTTGTGTAGTCAAAATAAAATACTTTCTCCTGGGAACCAAGGACATTCTCACACTTGGCCGGAGGAAAGAGGAGTTTTTACTTGCAATGGATCTATTACTTGGAACCCTGACAAAGGCATTGACTTCTGACTCCTTTGGTGTAGTAAAATAAGGCATCATCTACCCTCGACTTTTTACTTTTTCATAATAATAGAAACTAGCCATTTCTATAACAACAAATCTATCTAATTGGTAAAATCCAAAATCAAAGTTTCATTTTTTTTTCCACCTCAAGCACACAGTCCAGAAGACTGAATTTTTTTTAATGGCATTCAGTTGATGAATACCTAGTGATTTTAGCAAACATAGGAGAAGTGAAAAGGGAGCCGAGACGTAGCAATTTTCAATAAATATTTAGCTCTGTGTTTATTATTTGTTTGTTCCAGAGTTCACTAGTTCTTTGACATGCTACTTCTCTTGGCTTATTATTAGCATGCAAAAATACTAATTCCGAGAGTCACTGGCATACTTCTGCTTTTATTCTTATACAAGACATAAACATAATGGCATCACTAAGATAATTTTATGTTGGGATGTTTATCCATCCACCCACCCCCTCCATTGCTTTTTTTTTGGTTGTTGTTACAGTAATTGCTGCCTAAGCCTCAAAGGCTAAAAATCGTTTTTCATCTCATGCATGAAGAATTTTAGCCTGATTGATGACAGCTATGGAACCTTTCCTTCGTCGCTAAGCTGCACTAATTTGCAAGCTAAAACAATATTAGCAAATTGTTAATGATCCATGAAACTGCTGCAAGCAGCCTTAAACGTTATGCTCGGAACTTTCTTACAACTAAAGCTTACCTAAACTTCCACCCTGCACACACACAAAAATGTGATGACATTTAAAAAAAAATATCAGTGAAAGGGAAGGAGGGGGGGGGAGAAGAGGAATCATTCTTAAAGTGATAAACTCTGCTAATATCTCAAACCCAAAAGATGAGGGGGAAAATGAGAAGAACCATGTGTGAAATTAACATTTGAAAAACCCAGACTAAATTGTTAGTAGTTCGTATTTTAATTTTCATGTGCTGCTAAATTTGGTGTGGTGATTTCCTGTTCAAGCTAA
The DNA here is from genome assembly GCA_003457575.1 of Thermophis baileyi. NCBI lineage: Eukaryota > Metazoa > Chordata > Lepidosauria > Squamata > Dipsadidae > Thermophis > Thermophis baileyi. Next base: position 671,903 of record QLTV01003121.1, read on the forward strand.
TAGCTGTAATTTGCCTTTATTTCCCGAAACGTATGTGTGAGGTTTAAAATGAAACAAGTTCTTAAAACTGCACCTGTGCAATTCCTTTCAAATGCTTTCTCCAAATAGGGTTGGGAATAATTTCAAGTAATACCATTTTGTTATGATTTTAGCAATTACGTTGACAGGACAATATGCAGAAGACATCATAAGATAAGGTGGCTTGTCAGTCAACAATAAAGCAAGGAAGAAACAAAAAATGATATTTGACTCAGGCTGTCACTCAACAACAACAACAAAACCCCTGACATGATCTCGCCTCTGTAATTGGCGAGGTCCGGCCATGTAACGGTATGCATGAGTTTTTAACTGTTTTTAATTGTTTTTATTATGGTTTTTTTTTAACGGTTTTTTTATATTGTTGTGAGCCGCCCAGAGTCCCTTGGGAGTTGGGCGGCATACAAATTTAATAAATAAATAAAAAATAAGAATTCAACTTAAGTGCCACTTTGTCCCCTTAATGGTCAGTTTTCTGAATGTTTTCTTTTACGTTTAGACTGAATAGTTGTTGTTTTTTTGCATTGGAAGGAGTGAAGAAAACCTATTCTGTCTCTAGAAAGTTCATGGAAAGTATTTTTCAGTGCAAGACTTTTTGAAAGTTATAGTACTGCAAGCGTCAGAGAGACCATCTAAATCAAAGATGGTAGACTAAGGGCAACAATCTGAAATACCCCGCCCCCCGCCCCCCAAAAGAAAACTGGAAATATAAATAAAATGTGTATCTTGCACATGAATAGATCCTGCGCTTAACTAGGACCCAAAAGAGAACATCTAACAGAAATGTATATTTTTATAAAATCTATATGAAGGGCCAAGTTACAATGACTCTGGGTGTACAGTAAAGTAAAGTAAAACCCCAAATATAAAACCCCATGAACTCCATCCTAGTTAACAGAAATGTATCTTGTTTTGCTCATTCTGGGACTGGGCTTCTGGGCTTTTGGGGAGAAAAAGCTATTTTGATACCATATTGCTTGCAAATATTGACTACCTTCCTAATGGGGCAGGTTTTAATCAGTGGAACCAGATCACCATTCAGTAATTCTTGCCCAAGTCCCATATTGCTCTTTTTTCTTTTTCTTTCTTTCTTTCTTTCTTTCTTTCTTTCTTTCTTTCTTTCTTTCTTTCACCATTTAGTCATTTAATCATTCATATTCATTCATTAAATTTATGTACCACCCATCTTGTCCAGAAATGACTCTGGGCAGCTTACAAACATTAAAACTGGTGAACATTAAAATGATAAACCAATAATTCCTGTGAAACCCAGTATGGTGTAGTGGTTAAGGTGCTCAACTAGCAGCAAGGGACACTGTTATTAGTCCCAGTTCTGTCTGAAAGCTTGTTCGGTGATGTTCAGCCCAAACTATTTCACAGGGTCATTGTTGTGATTGTGAAAGAGTGGTGCAGTGGCCTAGAGGTGGAGCTCTCGCCTCACAATCAGGAGGCTGTGAGTTCAATCCTAGGTAGTGGCAGTTATTTCTCTCTCTGGGCACAATGAGAATATATCTGCTGAATATAACTCCGCATTGGCAACAGGAAGGGCATCCGGCCAGTAAACACTCAGCTCCATTCAGTTGCCCTGACTCCACCCCGATGCAAGGGATTACGGGGTCATTAAAAGACCCCCCCCCAAAAAAAAATTGTTGTGATTGTGAAACTCAAAGAACTCAATTAGAACTCAATTCTAATATAAAAGTAAAGCTGGTTATATTTGTCCAAGATGCTTGACTGCACTATTGGCATGATTAGCATGTCATGGAAATATACAGTCAGAAGTGAGTTTAGAAACATTTTTTAAACTTTATGTATATTATCAAAGCATTTTATTTTAAATTAGCTAAAATAACCTCAGGTTTTTTTATGGACAAACCCAAACAAAACCTGAGGTTATTTTACCTAATGTAATCCCAATGAGATAAAATTTGGAAGTCATCTCTATCATGGAAATATAGGACAGAAAGTTTATAAAGGATTAACTTTTTCTAATTTATGGGATTAAGAATTCTGGTCTTTTCACTTTTCTACCCCACAGCCACTGAAGGGCTGAATAGGTAAGCTTCCCCTAACTCCAAGTAAAGGAGCACCAAGACTGATCTGGCTACTGCCCTCCCTCCCTGTCTTCCTTCCATACTCAGGCATGAGTGTTTATCCTATAATTAAAGGAGACTTCATTCAGCCCTTTAATATAAAGTTATGATTCCTTGCACAGTCAACAACATGTTTAGACTGGATTTGTCATTTTTATACACTTATCAAGTTCTTCCCAAGGAGTGGGATAGGGAGATATTGTCGTTGGATGGTGTTAAAAATAATGCCGCAGAATATAAGCTTCCTTTTGCAATTGACTGGTGGTGTTTTGATCAATGCTGAAGATATTCAAGTCATATTCTATATGTTTTGGGATTTCTTTTTGCATTCAAGGCACCTATCATTATTAGTACCATCTATGCTTTGTCTTGCCACAGTTGTTCTATTTCTATTTGTGGGTCTTTGTCAGAGGTGGGTTCCTCTCGGTTCGGACAGGTTCGTCCAAACCAGTATCAAGCTGCTGGTGATGTCACGATGACATCATGGAACCGGTTCTGTTGGTGCCGGTCCGTGGACATCGCCATCTTTTTTTTTTTTGAATTTTTTTGAAATTTTTTTTTTTTGGAATTTTTTCTGGGTTTTTTTCCTTTTGCGCATGCGCAGAAGCCAAGTTTTAGGCGCCCTGAGCCAGCAGCTGGGTGGAAAAGAAGCCTCTAATCTTCCAAGTTCAGCAGCAGGCTCGGTCCTTTTACAGGGTCACTTTTCTCCGCGCCCGAGAAAGATCAAAAGGCGCGGAGCAGCCTTTAAGGACAAAGTCGGCATAGCCGCCTAGAAGTAAGAAAATGAACCACTGAGGGAAGGAGTTCTCTGGGACAGGTAAACAAGTGTGGGGAAGTGAAGGGGAGAGAGAAGAGAAAGCGCTGGGCAGGAGCCACAGGAGGAGGAGGGCGGCGGCTCTTCTTCTTCGCCCCTGCTCAGAGAAGGATGCTCTCAGGGCAGCTCTCCACCCTCGGGCAACAGCTCCGCCTCCTCCCCTCCTCAAACCCGGCAAGGAAGCCTGCTAAGGAAACCCGCTCCTCCCGCCAGATCCACCCAAGGAAGGAGAGAGAGAGAGAGACAGCCCGGCGGCTCCACCGAGCTGCCTCTCCCCGAGCTAGAAGCAGCAATAAGCACCAGGTCGCCACCTCTTCCGGGTTAGCCTTAAACTCCACCCCATACCGCCTGAGAAAAGGAGCTTTATTTTCTTGCTCGTGCCGGGGAGGGTAGTGGTCTCTGCCCTTAACTACTGCTTTTGGCTCGGGGAGATGGCAAGGGCTCCATTTCCAGCACCTGGGGTGGAGGGCAGCATGCGCCGATCAGCCTCTCACGACAGCAACATGGAGGAGCAGTCGGGAGGGGGGGAAAGCACCCCCGAGGTGGAGAAGGAAACCAGGCCAGCCTCAAAAGCCAAACACTCAGCTACACTGAAAGGCTTTGTGTGTGGGGGGGGAAGCAGCCCATCAGCAGAGGCGCTCTCTGGGAAGGATGGGAGAAGTTGCTCCCCCTGGAGCAGCAGCTCTGCATGGCCCAAGTGCCGGTCTCTGCCATTTGAGTGTGAGAGAGAGTGTGTATGTGTGGGGGGGGGCAGCGTCCCCCCCCCTCGCCTCGGAGCCTGCAGCCTTGGAGCAACAAATAAAATAATTGTTTAAGATGCTTGCATGGGCAGAAATATTATATTTTTAAATGTTATTGTATCAAGACACAAAGAACAGCAAAATGTTTATTTTCTGGTTCCAAATCTCATAGAACTAACATCAAATTGTAAAGCACTAAATAACTAACATGAAATTATATAGGACTGGACTGGACTAGACTAGACTAGACTAGACTAGACTAGACTAGACTAGACTAGACTAGACTAGACTAGACTAGACTAGACTAGACTAGACCAGACCAGACCAGAACAGAACAGAACAGAACAGAACAGAACAGAACAGAACAGAACAGAACAGAACAGAACAGAACAGAACTGGAAGGGACCTTGGAGGTCTCCTAGTTCAGCCCTCTGCTCAAGCAGGAGAACCTATACTATTTCAGATAAGTGACTGTCTAGTCTCTTCTTTAAAATCTCCAGTGATGGAGTGTTCATGATTTCTGAGGGCAAGCTGTTCCATCGGTTAATTGTTTTCACTGTTAGGAAGTTTCTCCTTAATTCCAGGTTGCTTCTCTTTTTGATTAGTTTCCAACCATTGTTTCTTGTCCTGCCCTCTGGTGCTTTGTAGAATAATTTGACCCCCTCTTCTTTGTGGCAGCCCCTCAAATACTGGAATACTTCTATCACCCATAATTCTTCTTTTCTTTAGATTAGCCAAACCCAAAACCTACAGCTATTCTTCATATGTTTTAGTCTCCAGGCCTTTGATCATTTTAGTTGCTCAACATCTTTTTTGCAATATGGTGACCAAAACTGGTTGCAGGCTAACTCACTGCTCACTCCAGGAGTTCAATTCTGACCAGCTCAAGGTTGACTCAGCCTTCCATCCTTCCGAGGTCTGTAAAATAAGAACCCAGATTGTTGGGGGCAATATGCTGGCTCTATAAACCACTTAGAGGGGGCTGTAAAGCACTATGAAGCGGTACATAATTCTAAGTGCTATTGCTATTTCTATTGCTATTGTTTGAAGTTGTCAAAATCCAGGTCTCTAATCACCATTCAGGGGATAGCAAATGAACGCATCATGAAGAAACTGGGTTAATATTTATCATAGACAATGCTACTGATCACAACTTCCTTTTTTATTTTTAATGAGGTATATACACAATGGTAGATACTCATTTTATTATTTTCGGGCATTTTTAAGAACACTTTTTCTAGATGAAATGGTGACATCCTCACATTGAAACTACACTCCCTTAACCAAATCTGGAAATCTGGGATCTAAAATTGTCCTAGGGTACTATTGGCTATTTAGTTGAAACAGAACAAAATAACAATTCAAGCTGGTTAAAGGGTTGATTTTTTTTTTTTTTTTAATAAGGACAGAGGCCTTGAAAAACCCCAGGAAAAAAAAATCAGTTCTGGGATAACAGATGGCAGATACAGAGTTATGTTGTGCGTTATATTGTTTTTTGTATTTAAAATTCATTCATTATTTATACATTTACATATACACATATAAACTGGCAGATTTGAATTGTATGTAGAGTTTAACTCTGTTTTGTTCTTGTCTTTTACTCTTTTGCAATGAGCAAATGATCATCCCTTTAGGAAGGGTGTTTAGGTATGCTTCAGAATCTCTTTCTAGGATCTGATCTTGGGAGAACTATTTTAAAACAGTGCTTTCCATAATGAAAACAATTCTACCAGTATGGATTTGTAATCCATGTTCTTCTGCTATATTAGGTGAAATTTACAAGAGGAGTTTATTACCACGATAGATTAAGATGCTGAATTTCAAGCTCCCCCCCCCCCCTTTAAACAAAAATACTCTCAGGAGATAGATAAAATGAGTTAGCATCTTCAGAAAAAGCCTCTCTTTTCTCTCTTGCTCAGATGAGAAAGAGAACTGATGGAGAAAACATTTTGGAGACATTTAATCAGGTTGATAGCTTAATTTCTCTGTTAACACATAGTCTGTTTGATAAACTAGGTTAACATAATCATGAATTAAGGTATGGACTCTATCAGTGACAACCTTACACATGAAGGAACAATGCATTTTTGTTTGACTCTGTTTTTCCTTTCTCTTTTTTGAAAAATAGTTATTGCCTTGGACATCTGTGATAATTTAGAGACTATGCAAAAAAATTCAAACCAAGAATAAATGAAGAAACCACAAAGAAAGCCTACATCCTTTTTTGGCTGTCATGTTTAGTCCCAACAGATTCAGTAAATGAGCAACAAATTGTGACTTTCAATTCAGAGGAGTCTACAGCAGTACTCAACATCAAAATGGCAGGCATAATTGGATGATTAAAATCTCTTTTTATGTGTGTGATAGATATTGAAAAGGGGTGGGGCTTTGATTTTAACATGACATCCACCATTTTTACATCACTGAACATCCCTACAGTCACTCCCATTTGAACTGACATTTTCTGTTGTTCGTCAGTAAGCTGGTTTACAGATTATGCTAAACTAATTCCTTCCAAAACACACATGCACACAATCGAGGAGGAGGAGGAGGAGGAGGAGGAGGAGGAGGAAGAAGAGGAAGAAGAAGAAGAAGAAGAAGAAGAAGAAGAATTGATAATCCCAACAGATGATGAACCATACAAATTTACGCAACTTTCTACTTCTGAGCTCTTTGACATGTAACCTTTCCTTTGATACTGAAAATAATTCAAGTATTTGAAACTTCCCAAAGACAGAAATGAATAGTTTGGAAATACTTGATTTTTTCTCAGTCAAGTGATTTGGGTTTTGAAAATAAGTTTTTTTAAAAAATGCCAAAGCCTAGATCTTGGTATAGAAGAATTTGTATGCATTTCAACTAGGATGCAATTTGATGATGTTTTTCATTCTGACTAATATGCTATCTAATAAGTAACTAATTACATCAGCAGGTTTTTTGCAGGGTTTAATCATGGCAAGCAATGATTAAAAAGCATGTTTGAAAGAGATTCCTAAGCCTTTTGTCTTTTGCTTTAAAATGCTCATATTTTGGGCTTCAAGATCTGCTTTTGGATACCTCCAAATCAGTAAACAAACAAACTGAACCAAAAGTTTTAAAAAAAATTGTCTAATTTTGAAACCATAGACACCAAACACTGCCTTTTTAAAACTTTGTTCCTTCTACATATATCTTCAACATTCTGCCATTGACCATCATAAGCATGCTTTAGACTAAGAAGAGAAATAAAGGAAAATATTAAGAGTTAAAACTGACATTTTGCCTGATAGTAAACACTTTTTACAAAATATGTCTTATGAAACACAAGAGGTTCCCAAAAGTGAATAGGTTAATATAGTAACAAGGTTGCTACGTTTGTGTCAAAAACATCTCCAAGTAACATTTAAAGAATAGGCCAGTATACTTTAAAGTTTGGCTAATTTGAATGCTTTAGATATGTTAATAGCGTGTGCATAATGTAAATGGAACTATTCAAAGTTTAACTATTCATTAGACTTCATAAAGAGAGCTGAAAATGACAGTGTCTTCCAGAAACAGTTACTTTCAGTTAGAATGATTTCCTGGTAATTTAGGTTTTTGATTTTAAGGTTTTATTAAATATAATCCTAATCTGGATTTGAATGTAAAAGTATATACAGTATTATAGAAATAATCCCAACCACGTTTGTCAGGCAAAAATAGAGGTGATAATAGCTCAGTTATGGCAGATTTCTTAAATGTTATATTCTAATATTTATTTATTATATAAATATTTATTTTGATTTATCCTGAATTTACTCATTTTGAAAAGTTTATAACCAAAATATATTGTGTTTTTAATAATAAAATACAGATGAGATAGGAAAAACAGCAATAATGATGCAATAATACTAAGTGTAAACTGACAAGATCCTCACACAAATATATAATTAAATGGTGGGGTTTTTTTACAAAGCCTATTGCATTATGAAGCTGATAGACCAAGACAGCTCCCTTGAAGTTGTTCTGCTCCACAAGTTAAATATATTATTTTCTTATAACAGAATCATTATTTACACAATAAGATGAAATGACTTATTCAAAGTCAGTTTGTTTTGCTAGGTGATTGTTTCTGTAGCTTGAATGTTAAATGTAAAATTATTTATGGCAATGCAGATAAATGAAATTGTGTCAAAAATAATAATAAATATGCTAGAGAGGAACAAGGTTACATGCACCATCTCAATGTTAATCTCATAAATATTTTAGATTTCACATTGGTGGCCAAGATATCAATGTGTTCTAATCTATTTAAAAAAGTTTAATTTACTGTACCTCTTCATGTATAAAGTTGTCTAATTTCTGTCTGTTGTAATGTAGCTAAATAGTGAGCATATAAACTGTGTTCTGTATGCTATGGGTATCAAACAAAACATAGTCTAACATGAACTCCAGTTATTGTACTCACATTGTAACCATGCCTGTATTCCAGGATTTACAGAAAAGTGTATGTTTCTTCATCAGTGAATGGATTTATTTTTGATAGTTCAAAAACAACATGTCTTACTAATATTGTGGGCTTTTTTTCATTTTAGATTTAGGTTTCCTAGGACTTCCAGATAATATTGAATGAATGGTCTGAGAACAATTACACATAAGTGCAGTTTGCTATAATATCTTTTTAATATTGACAGATATGTTAATATTGAAAGGTATTATCACACAGAGGACTATGTTTTGTGTCACTTGTATCAACTATCAAAAATGTTTCATTACAGGGCTAATAGGAAACTAACTGAACCATTTGTTCATGTTTCTACAGTTGATCAATTCAAGTTCACTCATAACTGAAGATTCAACTTTGTTTTGGCTGAGACTTTTGATAATTGGCCCGGTACACATAATTTACTAGTTCAGTCCTGCTTCACTGGAGAGAATATAATTATGAAATACATTATTTATTAAGAGCATTTGCATAGAGAAGTACAATATATTCATAAGTCTAAAAGTATTGCAACTGAGTACCAATGTCAATTACTACGGTATAAAGCATGCATAAAATGTTCCTGGCTTTCTGCTCATTTTTTTCTAAGCCACTGGAGATGTTTGAAGCTTCAGTTGAGTATGTCTATGAAACATGAAGCAAAGCACATACTGTATATCATGGTCATAGCTGCTGATTTGATCAATTAAAAAATATTGAAAAGAAATCTTCTTTCCCACTTCTGAGCAATGGAGGATGAGCACTGTCATTCTGGTTCACTCATAGAAAGTATCTTCTATGCAAATGTAACACAAGTAGATATGTAAATCAGCCTTAGCTTCAGCTTTGTGAAATGGGATCCAATCACTTCCATTGCACAAAGCAAAATCTCAGGTGGTGCCATATGTCTGCTTTGCACAGTAACAAAGGACAAAGTAAAAAGAGAGCCAGTTTGGTCTAGTGGTTAAGGCACTAAGCTACAAAAACAAAGACTGTGAGTTCAAGACCTGCCTTAGCCATGAAAGCCAGCTGGGTGATTTTCGGCCAATCCCACTCTCTTTCAACTCAACCCACCTCACAGGATGGTTTTTGTGGGGAAGAAGGGAGAAAGAAGATGTGCTGAATATTTTGGCCACCTTACGTTATTTAATGAAAAGTTTAATGAAAACAAGGACTAGGGGTGGGCTGACATGATAGCAGTGTTCCAATATCTAAGGGGCTGCCACAAAGAAGAGGGGGCTCAACCAAAGTCTCTGAAGACAGGACAAGAAACAACGAATGGAAACTGATCAAAGAGAGAACCAACCTAGAACTAAGAAGAAATTTCCTGACAGAACAATTCATTAGTGGAATGACTTGCCTCCAGAAGTTGTAGATACTCCAACACTGAAGGTTTTTAAGAAGAGATTGGACATTTGTCTGAAATGGTATAAGGTCTCCTGCTTGAGCAGGGGGTTGGACTAGAAGACCTCCAAGGTCCCTTCCAACTCTGCTATTCTTTTACTCTGTTATTCTGTTGTTACATTATTTGTTATTTGTAAAAGTAATAAAGATGGGCTACACATGAAAAAATAAAATAACACTCCCCCCCCCTGTATTTTTACCTTCGTTTTTTCACCTTGTTAAAAATGAGGCCAGTTAAGGCAAAAATGGGTTCTAATTCAATTTATCATGCTATTTTTAAAATCCTAAAATATGTGGATAAAAATTCATTGAAAGGTTCATTGTTGCTAAGCTTCCTCAAATATTTTTTGATCTAAGAAGAAGCAGGGCCTGTCACTTTTAGCAATTATATCAAGATAAAACAATAACACAGGAGCTTCTTAAAGAATGTTAGAATCTAGTCAGAAACACAACATATTTCAATTGTGTCCTTTAATAATAAACTAAATGAAAGACTCTGTTCTAAACATTGTATTTATTGATTTTGCTGGAACATTGTTTCTAGAATTCTGATTTCTGTTGAAGGAGTTCTATAGAGCAGGGGTGTCAAACTCACATCATCACATGATGTATTGTGACTTTTTTTCCCTTCACTAAACCGGGTGTGGGTGTGGCCAGTGCGTGACGCATTTGGCCCGTGGGCCACGAGTTTGACAGCCCTGCTATAGAGCAATATTCAAAGATGTATGGTGGCTCAGTGGCAGGGGTAAAATGCTCCCAGTTTGCTCGTGCCTGTCAGTCGCCGTAGAGCCGGTCACCAAGGTAGCGTGAGGCTGCGCCCACCCGCCTGGATGCCGGCGTTTGGGTTCTTTTACCCTCTGTGCATGCACAGAACGCTTTGCGCATGCGCAGAGGGTAAAAGAACCCAAATGGGGGCGTCCGGGCGGGTGGGCGGAGCCTCACGCTACCTTGGCGACCGGCTCTACGGCGACCGACAGGCACGAGCGAACCAGGAGCATTTCACCCCTGCTCAGTGGCTTAAAGACACTGGATTTGTCAGCTGGAGAAAGTTGTTTCTCTGCATTCCAACAGTTTAAGCTCCTGCACTGCATGAAAGAGTAAGTTCCTGTCACTTGCTTCAGCTTCTGCCAACCTAGCAGTTTGAAAGCATGGAAATGCAAGTAGATAAATAAGTACCACTCTGGTGGGACTAACCATGAAAGCAAGAAACTTATTGTCAACAGCCCAAATGCAAGGTGAAAACAGCTGAGAAAAAGCCCTGGATGATGTTGACACTCCTGCAAAATGCCATTAGCTGCTCTGTGTGCAGAGCTAGTTTGCCCCCTGTGGTGCACCCTGGATAGCAAGAACTGAACAAACTAGCAGTTTTAGGCAGCCAAATGTCTACTCTGCAATGACATTGTAGACTCCTGACTTTCATGTACCAATGCCATATGCTAAACAAACAAATAAACAAATAAACAAAATGTTAATGATGCCTTTTATACAAGTGGCAAAATGTTAGTGTCTCATAAATGAACTCCTTCTCCTCCTCCTCCTCCTCCTCCTCCTTCAATATGAATAGAATAGAATAGAATAGAATAGAATAGAATAGACTAGAATAGAGTAGAGTAGAGTAGAGTAGAGTAGAGTAGAGTAGAGTAGAGTAGAGTAGAATAGAATAGAATAGAATAGAATAGAATAGAAAAGGAATAGAAAAGAGAGGAGAGGAGGGAATAGGAATAGGAATAGGAATAGCAATCAGGATACAATCAATATTAATATGAATCGTAAGGATACAAGCAACAAGTTACAGTCCTGCAGTGATAAGTGGGGGGAGATGGGTGGTAGGAGCGAGGAGGAGACTGAGAGTAATAGTTATGAAGCCTTAGTGAATAGTTTGACAGGGGTGAGGGAAATTTGTTTAGCAGAGTGATGGCATTCGGGAAAAAACTGTTCTTGTGTCTAGTTGTTCTGGGGTGCAGTGCTCTATAGCATCGTTTTGAGGGTAGGAGTTGAAACAATTTATGTCCAGGATGCAAGGGGTCAGTGAATATTTTCACGGCCCTCTTTTTGACTCGTGCGGTATACAGGTCCTCAATGGAAGGCAGGTTGGTAGCAATTGTTTTTTCTGCAGTTCTGATTATCCTCTGAAGTCTGTGTCTGTCTTGTTGGGTTGCAGAACCAAACCAGACAGTTATAGAGGTGCAGATGACAGACTCAATAATTCCTCTGTTCTATTCTATTCTATAATTTTATGTACATTTTGTGAGTGCTTAGTTAACATTTTGTCCTTTGCATTCTGAAGTACCTTTTATGGTACATATGAACCATTCCAATCTTTCATTAGTTTGTGGCCAGTGTGGCATTGCTTTCTGATTATGGAAAGAAAACTAGTTAGGTAATTGCCATGAAAAGGAGATCCATCATTGATTTTGACCATATCAGATATACCAAAGAATGAAAGAAATATTGTTAATGTTCATGCAACCAGAATACCAGATTTAAAGGAAGAATGGCTTTTTTATATAAGAGTACCACCTGTGAATGCTTATGCTATTATTATAAATAGGGAGCATGACTTGAGTCAGCTGTAAAAATATAAAATGATGATGATGATGATGCGTTAATAAAGATTCAATTACTTTAGAAGCTGTTCAATCTAAGTTTCTAAAAGCCACACTTCCCGTCTCTTGCTCAACTTCAGATGCCTTGCTGCATTTATCTCAGGTCCATCTGAAACAATACCTTTGGGGTGAGTCTCCAGTTCACCTTACCCTCCTGGATAGATTTTCATCATCCCAAAGGAGGCAAAAATGATTCTCCTGAATGATTCTGTGCATGTTATAGCTTCTTGCTTCTGGCAAAATAATTTCTCATTCTAGGTGAAACTGAATTGAACTTAAATAGGGGATTTGGGATTTAGATGTACAGGATGACTGGGTCTCAATCATCCATCCCTATTGTGATGCAAATGCAGGTTCTCCATGGGGGTTTTTGAGCTTCCTCTATAACACCCCCTTGTTTCACAAAGAAGATTTTTTACCTTGGCTCAGATTGGCAAATAGCAATAGCAAAAGCACTTAGACTTATATACCGCTTCACAGTGCTTTTTACAGCCCTCTCTAAGCAGTTTACAGTGTCACCATATTGCTCCCAACAATCTGGGTCCTCATTATACTAGTTTCTTCTACAAGAAATGTGTATATTTCTGTTCAGATCAGAGACTTAGCAATTCATGTATTGTTTCAATGAGCATCTATAGCATCTAAGACTGATAAAGCCAATTATTGGAAATTTTAGCTGTCTTTCTGATAAAGAAATTACAGTATTTACTCTGCAAGACTGAATGGACAACTATTATACAGATTGCCAATTTTCCAGCAACAGCTCAGCTTGCGGAAGCCAGATGAACTCTTTTCATTATTAATTTTGTGGGTTGTTTTTTTTTAAGTTTTATTCTTCTGTTTTATTGGTCTTGAACTGTAAAAATAAACAAAAAATAAATAAACGTGGAGTATGATAGTTATAGCTGAGATAGATGTGATTGCCTCAATGACCAGAAAACGGAAACAATCATCAGTGACATAATATTGTACAAACCCAAAGGGAGATTGCAAAAATCAATACTGACTTCTTGCCAGAAGCAAAAACAGAGATAAGAGGGCAAATGTCATTGGAAGAGATGGCTGATGCACACATCGACTTCTTTGTATTCCTTTGGAGGCCTGCTCTCTAAGGACCCATTCAGTCTTTACAATACCTTTTGTCTTTCATGTGCTAAAGAGATGTAATATGTGTCCAAAAAACTAGGAAGCACGACTATTCTATTTCCCTGAAAAATAAAGTTCTTATTGGTAATAGTCACTTTTTGCCTATGTGGTAAAAAGACAAGAGACGAGATCAATCTTGATAGGAAATGTCATTTACTACTTCTAGAAAATTAGCTCTTTTCTTGAAATGGGCTGCGACGAACACATATTGAAGACAGAGCTTGGTATCTGTGGCCTTTTATATCTGTTTCAAGGGTATGGTTTGGGAATGGCATTAGACAAGTGAAGGAACACATGTCCAATGTTCCAGAACTGGTAAAGCAAAGCTCTCAAACCAATATTAGAAATAGCTCCTATTCCAGTAGGACTGCCAACCATAATATTTCTGTACTGTTCTGAAGGTCAAAGTATGACATCATAGTGTTCTCTAGATAGGGAAGTCTTCAACAATAAAACTGGAGAGCACATTTGCTTTCCCCATAACTTCGTTTTGCATGAAAAACTGATAGTGAACTCTGAATGGAAACAACTGCAGTTTGGGGTGTTGTAAGAAATATCCTTCTGGGTTCAGTTCCAAGTGGGGAAAAAGACATGGATTCAAGGAAGTTG
>QLTV01003121.1:686157-697377 GCA_003457575.1 Thermophis baileyi
CAAGCCCAAAAGGAGTCTAAGGTTCTAATTCACTTTGAAGATTTGGTGTAGTTTTATTGATTTCTTGGAAATGTTTTGCAGAAATGCCCACAGCTGAGAGTATTCAGTAAACTAATTCTCCTTTTGTTTTATTACATTCACATTGTCAGGATTCATTGTAGTATTATACTATGACAAACTGTGTAAAACTGAGGCATCTTGGTTACCATGTTTAGCACATCATGAGTCAAACAAGTAAGGAAATGCTTAAAAGAAAATGGAAACAAATTAAAATATTTAATATAATTTATATAATACAATATATATTCATTCTAAGGATTTAAGAATTCTGTTTAATGATTTGCACAGCATATTTTTAGTGAAAGCAATTTACTATACTAATACAGAACAAAACAAAACATGACGTGTCTAAAATAAGAATTGTTTGATATACCTAGTAATACATTTAAATTTTGCCCCCAAAATTACCTTATGTACAGACAAATGCCAATATCACCTGGAAATGTGAAGAATAAAGGTATATTCGCTCTATGTCACATATGCCAAATGGTGCCATCTTGTTTAGTGGTTATGAATGCCATCAATAGAAAGAAATTTGTCCCTTTGGTCTACAATTGCTTGTAGTTATTTGATTTGTACTTTACTTGAATAAATTAATCTAAACTTACAATAGGATAGATGATTAGCATTTTGTTGATTTATTTGTTAACAATAAATGACCCTGATTATGTTCTTAGTAATCACTTTTCTTCTAATTGGCTTTCTTTCATTAAAACTTTAGCTGTTACTTAGAGAAAGTGGCAAAGGTGTGCAAGTCTTCTTACTTATACAGCAGTACTTTTGTTTATTAGACACTGAAGAGTTTGATTTTTTGAAACGGAAATTTGATTAATCAGTAGAATTAAGGAATGTGACCTCCAGATTAATTACCATCTCCCTTGCTCATGACTGGTAATCAGATAGAATTTGTAACCATGGTTTAGAATACAAATTATAAAACAGTGGCACAAAGCTTTAAAAAAAAAATCAGTGACATAAAATGTAGGCCAAACAGGCAGACAGAAATAAAATGGATATCTGGAAAGGAGAGGTTCTGTAAAGAAATTATATTAAAATAACTAAAAATGGGTGAATGTTATGAACACCAAATTAGCAATTTGGAAAATAGACTGTTTGAATTAGACTGATTCGTAGTTTTCTTAACTCAGGCCTGAAACTTAAGAAAAATTCAGAAATATAGAAAGATTCAGAATCAAGATGCTTATCTATAATTTTTATTTAAAGGCCCTGAAAACATATAAATAATGTCCCAAAGGTGCTTTCTTTCAAAAGGCAACTGGCCTTTCTTGTTTTGCTAGAAGATATTTTGCTTCTCATCCAAGATGCTTCTTCAGTTCTGACTGAATGGTAGAGAATGGAAGGATTTATATTCCTTGCAGTCAAGCAGTCGTTAGCCTTCTTCCTGAGAGTCATTGAGGCCACTTGGAGGTTTATCTGTGCCCTCAGAGTCACAGGGTCACATATAAATAATGCTTAAAACAGGGGTGGGTTCTGCTTTTCTTCACTGCCGGTTCGCTCAGTGATGCGCCGTGCGGGTGCGCTTCATGCATGCGCAGTGCTTAAAAAAAGCTTTATGAAGCAAAAAACAAAATGGCAGTGCCTATGGCGCCACTGAAAGAACTGGTTCGGGGGCGTAGCAGGCCTGGGTCGCTGCCGGTTCTAGTGACCCAGGCTGCCGTTACTACCGGTTCTATAGAACCGGTCTGAACCGGGAGGAACCCACCTCTGGCTTAAAACCTTTTCACGTGTAGTAAGTTAGAATATAAAATAGGGCGGTCTAAAGCTTTCAAAGGAATGCTTCATGAAATAATGTTTCCTTATGCTTCTGAAGTAAAGGGAAGTTGCTTTGCTTTGTGTCACTGTGATCATCTCAATCAGCAGCCCCAGATAGCCAAAAGGATATCTTCACATAGGGAGGTAGATTGTATTTGCTGGATGAGAGGCTCACACACACTCCTTGTCAATGAGAACCACATTGCCTCATTTCTTTATCAAGGAGAATTGCATTTGTAGCAGCAAGGCTAAGCCCATAGGGTGAAAGTTTCAACTCACATCTTTCCAAAGCCCTCTATATCTTCACAACCTAATCCTTTGGCCACCACAGCACTTATCTTACAGGGCAGTGGTCTCCAATGTTTCTGGAAGGGGGAAAGATGGGATGGTTCCAGGTGAGCGGTGGCTATATGCGTGCATGGGTAGCTCCATTTGCGCAAGCAGTGAGGATGTGCACCCGCCACTTGCACAAATGGAGCTACGCGTGTGCACTCACCCACCCACTGCATGCACAAGTGGAGCTACGTGCCCACCACTTCCCAGTTCTGAATGGGTCGCGGGGACCCCTGTTTTAGGGCACCTTGTGCTAAACCTAGAGATCTCTCACACCCTGATGCTTTTTTGTGAGTAAAAAAGTAAAACTAAAATGAGGTAATTGCTAGTGAACCACTTTTTGATATCAGTCCTTATTCTCTTAAGGCAGGGGTGTCAAACTCGCATCGTCACGGCGTCATCACGTGACGTATCACGACTTTTTCCCCCCTTCGCTAAACCGGGCATGGGCGTGGCCAGCGCATGACACATCCAGGCTGCGGGCCATGAGTTTGACATCCCTGTCTTAAGGAGATAAGTCTATCTCATAGGGCATAAGCAACATTAAACTTTATTGTTAAAAAATAAATAAAATTTTAGAAAAAAACTTATTTTAGCTTTCAGCATTAAAAGGTAGATAATCATTATTGGAAAATATAGATTAAGGTATTCCAGTCCAGGGTTCTAGCATCTACAATGAACAGAACAACAACAAAAATGATCCAACAGAATATATAGGAGTAAATATGCAGATCTGGCAGATCGCAAGATAATACTGATTTGCTACCAATAAGAGAAAGCATAAATAGCACAGATTCCCTAAAGATTTAGTTCAAGCTGAAAACAAAATACAATGCATTTAAATTTTGCAAAGATAAAAATGTTTTCAATGTATAAAATACAAAATTTAAACACTATTTACAGCTAGATAGTTATCTATTTCTATTCAGGGCAGATTTAATAGGCAGAAAGAATAACTTTGAGAAACAAGAGAGACAAAAACAAGAGAACAGTAAGATAAAAGAAATTTGAATCAAGTCAGATCTGTACTCTGAGTAAGCATCTCAGACAAGACCCCCCCTAGTTTTCATGAAGTTAAAAGGAAGAAGGGAGGAAGCACATTAAGATTTGCAAGAGTCTGTACTATAAAATTTTAATAAAAATAGTATTTAGCTGGTATGACCTTGGTTTCCTAGTCTGGTCTACTTTGAAAGGATGACAACAATTTGCATTCCCTCTGCAAAAGCAATATTGCAAATTTAAAAAAAAAACATAAAATATAAAAATAACTACAAAACCAATTCCATAAACTCACATATTAATAGTGTTATAGTAAAGAGGCTTAAAATAAAATAAAATAAATATTTCAATTATATAAGATACATATATAAAGTTCATTTTAAAAAGAGTTATTCTTTGTGCTCTGTTCTTCATTTTGGCATAAGTAAGGTAAAGATGTCATGCTTAAAGTCAGTAAAGTGAACCACTCATTCTAGCTTTCAGTCCCAGAATAGAGTTGGTGGTCTTTTATTCAAATATTAACCAGGTCCATATACTTAGAGTACCTTTATATTGCAAATTGATTCCTAGGTAACCTGGCTTAATTAAACTATTATGGGGACCACATGTTATCAATATTATCTTGAGGGTAGAACAAGAAGCAATGGGTGGAAACTAATCAAGGAGAGAAGCAACTTAGAACTAAGGAGAAATTTCCTGACAGTTAGAACAATTAATCAGTGGAACAGCTTGCCTCCAGATGTTGTGAATGCTCCAACATTGGAAGTTTTTAAGAAGATGTTGGATAACCATTTATCTGAAGTGGTGTAGGGTTTCCTGCCTAAGCAGGGGGTTGGACTAGAAGACCTCCAAGGTCCCTTCCAACTCTGTTATTCTATTCTATCTTGCAATTACATGCATCTATTCTTTATAGTGGAGTCTACTGGAATCCTCTCCCTATTTTTAAAAAAATGCTTAGGGATAGGCATATACTGAATGGGTGAATATTATTTTCCCCTTTTACCTTCTTTAAATAACTTGAGAGGCAGCTGTAATAAGTAAATGTGTGGTTTTACATTTCACCAGCTTTCAATGTTTGTAAAATATATTTAATGCTTGCAATTGCAAACATTGTCCATGTTTAATAATATTAATTCTGTTACTTATAAGCCATTTTGAGGATTACATGGAAGAGGGTATAAAATATATTATGAAGCAAGCAAGCAAGAAAATGGGCTTGATTGCCTGTTTTTCACAGACATCCCCACTGGTAGTGGGGCAATCCATTCTCTGTTGAAAGGATGGCATCTTTCTATTTTTGTTGCACAAAATCTCGTAGTTTGGGCAGAACTGAATGTGACAGTTCTGAAATGAAGTCTCTCATGGTAGTCTAAGCAAACGGAATGAATTTGTGCTTGCGTGTTTCCTATTTTCCACTGACTTTTTAAGGTTCACATCTTCACCTTTCTAAGTTCCATAGGATACTTTCTCCCAGAAAAAAGGGAGAGAAATGTAAACAAGTATTCACTAGGTGATGACAAATTTGAAGAGTAGTTCTGTAAGCACTTGAGTCTTCTCACTGGGGTAGGTTGGGTTCGAAGGTGTGAAAAATCTTTATTCAATGTGACATTTGAATGTGTAAGGGAAATAAAATAAAGCCTTGGAAATATAGTAAAATCCATATAGGATTTAGGGAATTTGATATTAAAATTACACCATTGTTTTTCATCTTTCATGATCTACAATACATCTGAGAAGCTGGGAAGAAATATAATATTTTCAAACAGTCATTGAACATTTGGTTCAAATGAGTAGAACATTTGGTTATAAATAAAGGGGCCATTTGTTAATTTTTATTCACATCCCTACTTCTGACTATTCTATTC
Source organism: Thermophis baileyi (assembly GCA_003457575.1). Classification (NCBI taxonomy): domain Eukaryota; kingdom Metazoa; phylum Chordata; class Lepidosauria; order Squamata; family Dipsadidae; genus Thermophis; species Thermophis baileyi. The sequence goes on from QLTV01003121.1 coordinate 691,188, forward strand.
CATGTATTATATCTCTCTTAGCAGAGCCCAATAGGGGAGAATACAAGGTTCAATTTGTTCTGCAATTCTGTTTCCTAGTTGAGATTGGCTCAGATCTTATGAACTCATCTCCATGGAAGCACCTGAAAACTTTTCACAGCATAAAAAGGTACATGCTGTCTCCTTAAAGGACATGCCATATTAACCACATTTACATATTATCCAGGGGTAAAAGATTGGACACTTGAAAAAGCATCCTAAAAGAAAACATTTACAAACTCTTGCACCCTGATCATCATGCGTGTATGGACAAGCTTATCAACATTCGTGGCTTCATTCGTAAAAACATGCTTCCAAGCTTCACTTAAGCTGATGCTCACTGACTTTCCTTATGCGAATGTCTACATCAACAAATAAATCTTGGAAGATGGTATTAGGATATAGCACATCCTCAAGAGCTTCATTTTCCCATCTACACATAGCAATTATTTCACATGGATAACAATGCTGAATGTATTACTTATAGCAAAAACTGTCCTTGTCCTGGAAAACTAAAACACCCTAGAAACAGCAATACCCTGTTACCAATCTTGGTTGATCTCAGAAAATGTGAAGTTGGGACAGAGCACATCTATGCTTGAAGAGCCAAGGACCTGTAAGAGCCGAGGTGGCGCAGTGGTTAGAGTGCAGTACTGCAGGCTACTTCAGCTGACTGCTAACTGCAGTTCGGTGGTTCAAATCTCACCGGCTCAAGGTTGACTCAGCCTTCCATCCTTCCGAGGTGGGTAAAATGAGGACCCAGATTGTTGGGGGCAATATGCTAACTCTGTAAACTGCTTAGAGAGGGCTGTAAAGCACTATGAAGCGGTATATAAGTCTAAGTGCTATTGCTATTGCTATTGAATGGAGAACATAAGAAAGGTCCAAGGCTATATGTCACCTCTCATTTGGATTATCATAACACAGTCTACATGGGGCTCCCCTTGAAGATCATCCCAAAGCTATAACTGTAACTGCTCCAGAATACAACTGCATACACACTTTTGGGAATACTGATGTTTCTGGAGCCAGGCAATACAAGCCAAGCTGCAAGTCTATGGCTATTCATAGCCAACCATAACTTTGATGGGCTATACAGTTTTTAGTGAAATGCAGTTCACCCAAATAATGTCACTGTTGCATGAGTTTGCATTAGCTTCCCATTGATTTCTAGGTGCAATTCAAACTGCTATCACCTTTAAAGCTATACATGGCCATGACTCTCCCTTAGGGTATCTGCCCATCCTACTAAGTTAGATAAAGTGGACATGCTTCAGGTTCCCTCCTTTAAATGTTGTCAGCTAATAGGACCTTGAGGTGCATCTTTTCAGTGGCTCCCCCAAATTTTTGGAATTATCCTTTACCTGAGATCTGACGGATCACTACTCTTTTAGTCTTCTAGAGGACTATGGAGACCTGGCTCTTCACCCCAGCATTGGGATAGAATGGGAGTTGAGCTATGAGAATGTTTGGTCTGGTGCCTGAGGGAGCATTTGTTTTTAATTCTGTTTAAATGGATTGTTGTGAGTCACCTAGAATCATTATATGAGTCCTGCAAACAAACAAACAAACAAACACAATTAAAGGAGACCAAGCAGTTATGAAAGCATCCTAAAAGAGGCAATGTCAAATCACTTCCTTGTCAGGCAATCAACCAGATTTCCATTGTCAAATTAATCTTCATAGAAGTAAAACCAATCAGATATGGAACTTTTACATCAAATAGTTAATATTCCTGAGATACAGCACCTGTTAAGCAGAAAGAAATCAAGGGATTCAAAAATATATTTTAAGGTCCTCTCAGAAAGTTCTCAGCAGTGGTTGGCCTGATTTTTTAGTTTTTGCATTTTTATGTGAACTGCATTTTATATGCTGGATAATAAAGATGAGATAAAAGATAAAAGCTTTGGATAGCTTTGGAGATTTGTCCTCTACTAATCAGTATCTGGGCAAGTAATGCTATGTGACATGTCCTTCTGATTAAAGGACTAGGGGACTACCGGTAGGACTTTAGGACTAGGGGAGACATGATAGAAGTGTTCCAATTTTGAGGGACTCCTACAAAGGTGAGGAAGTCAAAATATTTTTCAAAGCACCAAAAGGCAAGACAAGAAACAATGGATGGGAACTAACCAAGGAGAGAAGCAACCTAGAACTAAGGAGAAATTTCTTAACAGTGAGAGCAATCAATCAATGGAATGGCTTGCTTTCAAAAGCAATGGGTGCTCCAGCTCCGGAGGCTTTCAAAAAGAGACTGGACAGCCATTTGTCTGAAATGGTATAGGGTCTCCTGCTTTAGCAGGGGATTGGACTAGAAGACCTCCAAGGCCCCTTCCAACTCTATTGTTATATGTTCTAAATCTGTCCTTCTGAGCTTATGAAGAAAGGCAAGTTTTAATTTTGGCTAAAACACTCTAGTAAAGGTAAAAATTTCCCTGTTCAGCCATGTCCAACTCTAGAGTGCAGTGCTCATCTCTGTTTCTTGGCTAAGGGAGTCAGGGCTGTCCGAAGACATTTTCCATGGTCAAGTGGCCAGCATGGCTATATGCCAAAGGCACACAGAATGCTGTTACCTTCCCACTGAAGTGGTACCTATTAATCTACTCACATTTGCATGCTTTCAAACTGTTAGGTGGGCAGGAGCTGGAGCAAGGAACGGGAGCTCACCCCATGGGTTTGGGTTTGGCGCTTGGGTTTCTAACCCAGGCTGTCAGCTCCAGCTGACAAGCTCAGCATCTTCAACCGCTGAGCCATTGTGTCCGCATACAAAGCACTCTAGTTTTGCAAAAATATGGAATCCGTTCAGTATAGCACTCAGTCTGAGGGCTGAAATAGGTTCTGATTCTTTCAGAGATCTTCTGTCTATGACTGGTGTTCCATGGACAAGAGCTACATGAATACCATCTGGATTCTCTGTAATCTGGTAGTATAATTTTTTTGTTGAATTTCAGCCAAAACACATAATGCATATCAACTCAGATTTATCCCACTGAGAGTTGTGACACTTTTAAATAAAATTGCCCTCCTTTCTGAGTTCAAAGCAAGGTTGCTCTTACGTTTTTCTTTTCTCCAGCGTGGCTGGAATTTCAATCTCCTTTAGAAGTCAGTAGTGTTTTTTCAACTATTTAGTGTAATTTCTTACAATGGAAAACCTAGAGTTTAAAACCTTCCTGTATTGTTTCCACATGTTTCTCACTTTCACTTTCTGAAGGACAGAAACCTTTGTACAGGTAGTCTTCAACTTATGACCACAATTGAGCCCAACATTTATGTTGCTAAGTGAGAAATTTGTTAAGTGAGTTTTGCCCCAGGACACTGCAACCGTCATAAATGTGATTCAATTGACAAGCAACCAAATGTAAATCATATGACCACAGGGATGCTACAATGGTTGTAAGTGTGAAAAATTGTCATAAATCACTTTTTTCAGTGAAGTTGTAACTTTGTACGGCCACTGAATGAACTGTTGTAAGTCAAGGACTACCTATATTCAATAGACTGCGTTTGATCATTCTTAGAGGTGAGAATGGGTCTGTAAATGTTAATATAGAATATAGCAGAGCAAAATTATCTGGGATGTAAGCATATAGCTCTCCTATAAATTGTGGTAAATACCTCATAGCATTGGTTGATATGTAGCAATAATATTTTTTTAAAATGAGCCACAGTTCAGGGTTCCTAAATCCACAGAGAGATCTGTCTGTATTCCAGGAAATCCAAGTAGAATTCATTTAAATACTCTGATAGTGAGAATGCCTGAAAAGATCCAAAGGTATCTTTATCTTTTAAAATATCAATTTTTGACTCAGAAGGAAACCTTTGAGTATAAGCAAAATTATACATGATTACACAAAATTATGCAGAATTCCAAACAGAATTTTCTGTAAGATTGGAAACTGTGGTAATGCATTACTGGTATTAATGTATAGAATATTGCACATGCACAGATATAACACTAACCACTGATGTTAAAATTAGTTTAGATGAGGTCTTAACTGTGCAAAAACAGGTGCTTTTATTGTTCATTTTTACATGGTGCCATAGAAGCTGTCATTATTCACAGCTCTTTTATTAATCAGGTGAAACAGTGCCTTCCTTTACTTTTGCAAGAATTATAGGAAATTTGCCTGGCTGGAAAGTGGGAACAGAATTGTTCTGAAATCTTTTAGATGTTATCCTCTACTTTCTGTTGCTAAGGTAACCGCATTCACTTTTCTTCCTCAAAGCAGATCCTCCAATAGCAGACTCTCCAACAGAGAATTTAAATCAGAGTATTAAAAAAAAAAGTAAAGAGAAAAGAGAAATGCTGAAAAAAACCAATATTATTAACATTCATCAAGCCTGTAAATAATATAGCCTGTGTGTGTCTGTGTGTTTGCACACGTAAATACATATACATATCTGTATTCAGACTTTGATCTTGGGGAGCTTTTTTTTCATCAGGATAGCTAATTTTGAAGTGAAAAGACTACCTAGTGGTGTAAAAATAAAATAGTGCCTTCCGTTGAGGACATGTATACTGCACGAGTCAGAAAGAGGGCTATGAAAATATCTACAGACCCCTCGCATCCTGGACATAAACAGTTTCAACTTCTACCCTCAAAACGACACTATATGGCACTGCACATCAGAACAACTATTTATTTATTTATTTATTTGATAGATTTCTATGCTGCCCAACTCCCGAGGGACTCTGGGCGGCTTACAGCAAAAACACAAAAAAACTTATTAAAATATAAAAAAACATATTAAAAAATACATTATACAAAAAACAATTTAAAAACATCAACAACAATTAAAAAACCCATACACACCTTTTTTTTTGGCCGGATCTCGCCAGATTTTAATAGCGAGATCAACGGCCCCAAGCCTGCCGGAACAGCCAGGTCTTCACTGCTTTCCGGAAGGCCAACAGGGTGGGGGTAGTCCGGATCTCAGGAGGTAACTGGTTCCAGAGAGCCGGGGCAGCCACAGAGAAGGCCCTGCCCCACACCAACTCTGTGGGATCTTACCGGTCGCTGGGAGCTATGTGGTAGGAGGCGGTCTCGAAGATAACCTGGCCCTGAGCCATGTAGGGCTTTAAAGGTAATAACCAACACCTTGAATTGTGCCCAGAGACCAATAGGGAGCCAGTGCAGCTTGCGAAGAATTGATGTAATGTGGGTGTACCTAGGTGCACCCACAACAGCACGCGCAGCCGCATTCTGGACCAACTGTAGTCTCCGAACACTCTTCGAGGGTAGCCCCATGTAGAGCGTGTTGCAATAATCTAACCATGAGGTGACAAGGGCATGAGTGACTGTGAGGAGAGCCTCTTGATCCAAGCATTTGGTGCACCAGGCAAACCTGTGCAAAGGTCCCCCTAGCTACAGCTGACAAGTGTTGGTCTAATTTTAGTTGTGAGTCTAGGAGAACACCCAAATTGCAAGCCTGTTCTGAGGGGGACAATTCCACCCCCCAGAACCAAGGATGGACAGTTGACATAGTCTTTAGGAGGCAATACCCACATCCACTCGGTCTTGTCTAGGTTAATTCTGAGCCTGTTAACTCCCATCCAGACCCTCACAGCCTCCAGGCACCGGCACATCACGTCCACCGCTTCACTGAAGTGACGCGGGGTGGAGCTGTACAACTGGGTATCATCCCCATATTGCTGATACCTCACCCTGCATCGTCGGATGATCACACCCAGCGGTTTCATGTAGATGTTAAATATGAGGGGAGAGAGGACCGAGCCCTGAGGCACCCCGCAAACGAGGGGTCGAGGGGTCGACCTCTGTCCTCCTGCCAACAACGACTGTGACCGACCAGAGAGATAGGAGGAGAACCACTGTAACATGGTGCCTCCCACTCCCAACTCCCTTAGTCGTTTCAGAAGGATACCATGGTCAATGGTATCAAAAGCTGCTGAGAGGTCAAGTAGCACCAAGATAGAGGAATGACCCCCCTCTCGGGCTCGCCAGAGATCATCCATCAGCGCAACCAAGGCAGTTTCAGTGCTGTAGCCAGGCCTGAAGCCAGACTGAAAAGGGTCTAGATAAGCCGTTTCATCCAATGACCGTAGGAGCTGACATGCTACCACTTTCTCTACAACCTTTCCCACAAAGGGTAGGTTGGAGACTGGATGAAAGTTCTTTAATTCTGTTGGATCCAGGGAAGGCTTCTTGAGGAC
>QLTV01003121.1:697669-710296 GCA_003457575.1 Thermophis baileyi
AGTCACCCTAAATACGGTGGCTGGGCGCGAATCAGCGGATGCAATAAGTGCGGAAAAATGTGAACATTCTGCCGCCCGTATCACCCCTAAATAAGTCCTAATAAAGGCTCTTAAAAGTGTTCGGTCAGACTCGCAGTTACTGGTCCTCCAGCGTCACTCTAGATGTCTCTTCTGGTGCTTCATCTCCCGGAGCTCCTTGGTAAACCAGGGAGCCTTCCTGGATCCCCCGCCATGGAGAGGTCACAATCCGGTCCAGTGCCCCAGATGCCGCTCTATTCCAGGCAGCCACCAGTGACTCAGCCAGATTGTGGACAAGGGAGTCAGGTATCTCCCCAAGCTCCTTCTGGAACCCTTCAGGGTCCATTAGGCATCTGGGGCGGAACCACTTAACCGGCTCCGCCTCCCTGCGATGGGGGAGTAGCGCCCTGAAGTCTAACCTCAGCAGGAAATGATCTGACCACAACAAGGGAGAAACATCTATACTCCTTAATTCCAGATCATGTCTCCACTGCCCCGAGAGGAACACCAGGTCAAGTGTGTGTCCCCCCCCCCATGAGTCGGACCCTGAACTACTAGACACAAAGACAGTTTTTTCCCCTATGCCAAGGGTGTCAAACTCAAGGCCCGCAGGCCAGATTCGGCCCACAGGGTGCTTATATCTGGCCCACGGGGTCGCCCTGGAAACAGCAAAGGACTGGCCCGCGGTGCCTCTGCCAGCAAAAATGGAGCTTGGGAGGGCAGCCCTCCCGAGCTCCGTTTTCACTGGCAGAGGGTTGCAGGAAACCATTGCAGCCAAAAATGGAGATCAAGAGCCCGTTTTCACTGGAAGAGCACTCGGGCCCCCACAGGCGCCCCCAACATGAGTGATGTAGAGCTGGCCATGCCCACCCTGGCCACACTCACCCTGGCCCCCGAGGTCAAACACAACCCTGATGAGGCCCTCAATGAAATCGAGTTCGACACCCCTGCCCAATGCCATCATTCTGCTAAACAACTGACTCACCACAACACTGTCAAACTATCTAAAAAGGCAGTATTACCATCATTATTCTCATCTTCCCTATTAACTATCTCCTTATGACTATAACTTTGTTGCTTGTATCTTACGATTTATATTGTTTACTTAGTATCCTAGTATAATTTATGTTGATTGCTTATTTAGTATCCTATGACTATCACTAAGTGTTGTATCTAATGTTTTATGATGAATGTATTTTACAATGACTACATTAATGATCTATCACTATTGCTGTATGTACATTGAGAGCTTAGGCACTGGAAACAAATTCCTTGTGTGTCTAATCACACCTGGCCAATAAAGAATTCTATTCTATATAGTGTAAATATTAAAGCAAGATACAGCTAAATTGGACACCAAGGACCGGTTGCGAGAGGTTTTTCTGCAGCTGGGAGGGGGAGTGGTTTAGCATACTGCCTGCATCCTGTGGATGGGGCTTCACTTGTTTGCGTGACCCAGTTTCTGGCATACCACAACCCAGTGCCGGTTCCCAGACCAGGGGTTGGGGACCCATGGGCTAAGGTATTGTTCTAGGAGACTTCCATGAAACTTAGCTTAGTCATAAAATATGTCAATTTAATGAAATTAAAAGGGGTTTCTTTCTATTCTGGAGTGACTCCATTTGATTTTTTTTCCCCTGAGTGATTGCCTTTCATAAAACAATGGCTAGCAACAACAAAAATATGGTAGATATTTTGATAAAATCTTCCTTGTTTGTCATAGCATTTGCAACAATTATTTTTAAATGATTCATCTACCTTAATAATTGTTGATGGAGTTATTTACCAAATGTAAAATATTTTTTACCACTTTTGTCATGGAGCCTGGATTTAAATTATTTTACTATGATTATATTTTTTTTTAAGTTTTGTGTCTACTTTATCATGCAGGTTTTTTTATTTGTTCCAACTCTGTGCTATTATTTTAATCACAATGTATTATCTTAGTCGATGATGTTGGTTTTGCATAAATTCTGAAATTCTGTCATATTTCTACAAGATTCCTCCTTCTTTCTTGAGATCAATTTTTATTTTTCTGCAGTTTGTAAATACATCAACCAAGATAAATTGTTACTTTTCCTGAACAGTTCTTGCTCTATCTTTAGTCTCTTTTCTGAGTCTGGATGTATCCATAATGGCATATATGATTAAATCTTTCTTCCTACTATAACCCCAAAATGAAAGGCAATTGCAATGAAAGTAATGGTGAAATTGGACCCATAGTTTTAACAGACTTTGTCTTATTATATCAGTTTGACAATCGGTGTTACAGAGACAGGATAGAGAAAAAGAGAATGTAAGTGTGGCAACCATTGCAATTTTCCAATATGAAAACAAAGAGTGATTTGGAGTATTATAAATAAGAAGGCCAGAAGTTTTTTTTTTTTTTTTAAAGAAGAGCGAAGGAGTGGGAAGGTGACAAATCTAAACATTTGCCATGACCAGTGTATAAAATAGAATATCAAATTAAAAATAATAACAATATTAAAAATAATAAACTCAATATTTCTAGATATACAAAAAGAAAAAAAAGTCTAATTGGTAGACTACATAAGACCTTTCTTTTATGAGAAAAAGTTGCCTTGATTAAATGCAGAAGCAGATGGAATTAAACTTTCATAAATCAAAGTGTACTTCACTAACCTACAGAGTTCAGGTAGGCTAGTTTTCTCTTGAAAAAAGGATGCCCTTGGTTTCCTTTGTCTTTTGCCTGAAAGTCACAGTACATCGAAACATGATGTAACCACCACACATGCATTTTAAGAATTGAAAACCACTGAAATAATCAAGTTACTGTCACAGCTAGGACCAATATTATTAAAGTTTGTGGATGGGCTGTTTGAAATGTGCAGTGTTCTAAATTTCCTGCTCATGTTTTAAGGTACAATTTGCTTCAAAGGTAGCATGAATGCTCTTTGGTAAATAATGGCCTTTATCTAGCACCTTTATCTAGCAATCATGATATACAGTATAGTATATGCAAGAAATTCTGCTTTGAACTGTATTAGAGAACAAGAGACCATTAAACCAATAAAGATGGGTACATTTGTGCAGCAAGATCCCAAAGAGAAATAAACTTTTCTTCTCTCTCTCTCTCTTTTCTTCTTGTTTTTGCATAGATTATGATGATTTAATTTAAAGTATTGAATAGAATAGAGTAGAGTAGAGTAGAGTAGAGTAGAGTAGAGTAGAATAGAATAGAATAGAATAGAATAGAATAGAATAGAATAGAATAGAATAGAATAGAATAGAATAGAATGGAATGGAATGGAATGGAATGGAATGGAATGGAATGGAATGGAATGGAATGGAATGGAAAGGAAAAGAAAAGAAAAGAAAAGAAAAGAAAAGAAAAGAAAAGAAANCCCATTTTCCTCCCCTCTCCAACATTTTCCATTTAAGTCTCTTATTCTTTATTGGCCAAGTGAGATTGGACACACAAGGAATTTGTCTTTGGTGCATATGCTCTCAGTGTACATAAAGAAAAATAAAATACATTCATCAAGAATCATAAGATACAATACTTAATGATAGTCATAGGTTACTAATAAGCAATCAAATCATACTAGGAAACAAATAAAACAATATAAATTGAAAAGATACAAACAACATGGTTATAGTCATAGGTGGGAAGAGATAGGTACTGGGAAGGATGAGAAGAAGAATAGTAATACAGTCTTAGTAAATAATTTCACAGTATTGTGGGAATTAGTTGTTTAGCAGAGTGATGGCATTTGGGAAAAAATGTCCTTGTGTCTAGTTGTTCTGGTGTGCAGTGCCCTATAGCGTAGTTTTGAGGGTAGAAGTTGAAACAATTTATGTCCAGGATGTGAGGGGTCTATTCTATTCTATTCTATTCTAATTTAAAGTATTTGCAATGAAGCAGAGGGTGTTTCATATTAGATGGCCTAAAGAGCCATCTAATAGATTATTCTGTAATAGCTTATCTGAGGTGTCTTGTTAAATACTTAAAGCCAATGCTGATGCAAAATGGATTTAGCCTAATTTGCCATTGGCTTTACAGCTAGAAGGTGCCAGTTTATAGCAAAGAGGTAGTAAAAGATGATTAAAAAAAACAGTATTTCTCTTTTAGTAACGATGGAAAACAGATCCTACATAGAACTCAGAGGTGGGTTCCTACCGGTTCGGGCCAGTTCTATAGAATAGGTAGTAACTTGGCAGCCTGGGTCGCTGGAACCGGCAGCGACCCAGGCCTGCCATGCCCCCGAGACGGTTCTCTCGGCGGCGCCATAGGTGGCGCCATCTTGGTTTTTTTATACTACACATGCGTGCGTGTGACCCGCCCATGCAGCATGCAATGCACGCACGCCCACGTGGCGCATCCCTGAGCGAACCGGCAGTAGGAAAATCCAGAACCCACCCCTGATAGAACTTCACTTTGGTCTTCAGATGGAGAAATATTTAAGGTTCTGTGATTTGTATAATGAGGTCATCAAACTCATTTTGTCATTTCCTCCAATCCTGCTGCAGTGCCTATGAGAAAAAGTGTTGAACTATCCAATCCATGATGGATAACTGGTATCAGACCATCTGACCATCGGTGATGCTGTAGCCAATCGCCATTAAAGGGAAAATAAAGGCTATCATGAAATTTGGGCTTTGTTCCACAGCCCATTATTGTCTGAAACAATTTGGGAATTTTCACTCGCAATCTTGAAAAGCAATAGAGAAATAATTGATTTATGTATTTGAACAATTTGACATACCATCCACTATGGACGTCTTTCAGCAGTTTACAGTATTGACAGTTAAAATGGATAATATACTGCGGAGTCTGTTGGAGTAGGGACAACAAAAGTGGGAAGATGGCAGATGAAGTGTCAATGCAACCTCTGTCCCTTATGAATGGCATCTATTCCAATCCAATAGACTTTCTACATGATTCTCAGTCCACCATCTTGTTGATTTTCATCCACATATCATCCTAAAGTGGCCCCTAAATTCTGTAGGGAATGCATTCCAAGGAGTTGGACTGGAAAGCTTTAATTCTGAGTTATAGTTGCAACAAGTCTTGATGAATTGCCTTAGATAGTCTCAGGAACAGGGGTGGGTTCCTCCCGGTTCGGACTGGATCGCCAGAACCGTTAGCGACCCGCTGGTGATGTCATGGATCCGGTTCGGTCGGTGCCGGTCCGTGGGTGCCGCCATCTTTTTTGGGGAATTTTTAGTGAATTTTTTTTACTGTTTGAAAGGTTTTTCCTGTTCTGCCGCTTGAAAAAGGGCCCTCCCGCCCGCCCCTGCGTTTAAACTGACCTTTATTCCTTCTGCCAGAAGCACAGCTGATCAGCTCCTCAGCTGTGTTTCGGGCTGATTGAAGCTACTGAGCATGTGCGGAAGCCAAATTGCCCGAGGGAACGCACGCGCGCAAAACGTCGCGATGCGAACCGGTGAGGAAGGTAAGTGGAACCCACCCCTGCTCAGGAAGCATGAAGGGACCAAAACAAGGGAGCACTCTTTAAAATTATCTGGGCCTAAGCTATATATGACTTTTGTTGGTAATGACCAACACTTTGCATTTTGCCTAGAAACAAACTGGCAGCCAGCGTAGTGCTTTAACTGTTTTCATTTCCTCCAAGATCATTCTTCAGGAAAGAACACATATCATTTGTTCTCAACATTCTAGACATAACTACTTTTATATGAGTATAAATCCAAACGCATAGTCTTTGCTCCTTCTAATTTTTCATTAATCAAACAATTTTTATTACAGTTGCAGAGCAGAATTAATTTTGTTACTGAATTATCAAAATTTTATCAAACAAATATCAATTGTTATAGATTTTGTATGCAAATTTCCTTTTTTTTGTATCTTACTGTAAGTAAACTCTCCGTAGCCTTAAGGTACTTTTTAAGAAGTGCAGCATGCCCAAGGATGTTCTGACCTAGGCTTCCTGATTAAGGAACACGGCACAAACGGTATCTCACAAACCTCGTTTATTTGTACCGGCTGCTAATTAGTTTTCATTAACAGTCGTCAGAAGTCCAAAATAAGTAAAACAAGTCTTTTATTTGTAACGGCTGCTAATTATTTTCATTAGCAGTCTGCAGAAGTTCAAACAAAGGAAAACAAGTCTGGGTCTTTCAGGGAACAGCAGATAACACATACACGAACCTTGCTCTTCTTTGGCAAACTGCCAAGAACCAATTTGCAGGGAAACTTGACAAGTTCAAACAGGAACAACAAAACTGGATCCAAGTTGCAATGACAAGATAAGAGATGAACTAAGTTGCTTCCTGCAACTTACCCTTTAATGTTCTCCAATTATATAGCCTATGGGAGGAGCCAATTATCCCCAGACCTTACTCCCGAGTAGTCCTTCTCCTCTATAACTGTTCTTGCCTGCTGGCAGCTCTGCCTCTACGTGTATTGAGAACAGGCTCCTCCTCTTCCTCTGCCTCTCTCATGTCAGTCTCTGGTTCTGAAGGCGGGACCACAACAAAGGATATGTTTTCACACTAATTTGTATCATGTTTTCTAACCAAAAATGACAGACAACAGTGGGAATCCACCTCTTTGCAAGAGTGGTGGAAAACCTCTGAGTGTGCAACCAAGAATTCATAGTGGAAATCATTTTTATATGTAAAAGAATTTTTGTGCTTGACAAAAACAAAAAGACAACTAACCTCCTTAACCCATTCTATATAGCCATCTTCAAGGAAAGTTGTCAAATAGTGCCACAGATTCCCAGTCAAAGAAGTGATGTATGGTTGGTTGGACATTCTATCTCCTTCTTAGCAGCCTGCCATGGAGGAGACAGATAGAGTGGATTCATTAGAGCAGATGACTTCTGAGAAGCAATTCCAACTTGTCTTCCTTTTTTTTAACCAACTTTCAGCACCTTCAATCTGAAACAGAATATAAAAGTTGAAGAAAGAGCCTGTGCTTTTAGAAATCTTTAGCAAAAAAAGCATATAGGTTTATTAGCAGGGTAGAGATTGAATCATTGACCTAGGCACACTTAGTAGTCTCCAAGTGCCTTACACAACTGAGAACAAGCTGAAGATGTTTTGAAGATGCCTAGTATGAGTTTACCTGTTTCTTTCTCTGTGTGTGTATCTCTCTCTATTCATGTTCTGAAGAAAACATTTTAAAATTGGTAGAGCAGAAAAAGGCTTGACTGTGTGAAGGATAACTCTAATTCACACTAATCTGAGTTGTGTATATGAATACACATGCACACAAACTCCAAATCCTTCCTAACACCTGTTCATTTAGCTGGGAACTGAGGACATTGATTCAGATCCATTAGGAAACATAAAGAAAATTATTGATAATTTGCCACCTGCTTTCTGAGAATCAATATTGTCTTCTGAAACTCCAGGGAGGAGGGAGGGAGGGAAGGAAGGAAGGAGAGAGATCACACCTAAGGATCCTTAATGAACTGCAGAACAGTGTCACACTGTGAGCTTTTTGAATGCACTGGTGCAACTATTAACAAATAGCATAATCAACCTGGAATTTAATGTGTGTGTTTTGCACTTGGGGAAAACAAAGTGTGATAACTGTTTTTCCATCTGTTAGAAATTTAGGATTCTTTTTGTAGCAGTTAGAGTTTTATATATTTAAGTTTGGTGGGGAGTGTAATAGTGTTTATCCACAAATTCTATACAAATTAGAATGGAGGCATGTATTAAGCACAGCTGTTTGTCATGCTTAAATGTCTCTTCTACATCCTTGTTTATCCCAGCAATGCAGACTGAAATTGGTATACAAAGTAAAAATGATGTGAAGGTTCCTTTATTTCATCCTTGAGATTCTTCTACATTTTAGACAGTTGCATTATTTCATTGGCAAATTGCTGGTGTTCTCTACTGAGTTTGATGGAAATTCTTGCAAAGTCCCTTATTATCAGGCATACCCACACAGCAGTTTTTCAACCCTCCTTATTACCTCCACTCTTCTCATTTACAGATGATAGTGAATACACTAGATCAGGGGTCCTCAAACTTTTTAAACAGGAGGCCAATTCACGGTCCCTCAGAGTGTTGGGGGGCCGGATCGGCTGGGTGGGCATGGCTAGGTCATGTGACTAGGTGGGTGTGGCCAATTTAACAGTCCATTGAACAATGCACACAAATTAAACTTTAATTTGTTTTGCTCCTGCGGGTGTTTTATTTGCTTTTGTTTGCATGTTGCTCTTTTGGTTGACTTTTCTTTTTACTGGTCTGTTTTCCCCCAATATTTCATAATACTCCCCTCCCTCTATCTCCCTCTCTTCCCTCTTCCTTCTTTTTCTTTCTCTCCCTCTTTCTCTGTTTGTCTGTCTGTCTTTCCTTCCTTCCTTCTTTCTTTCTCTCTCTTTCTTTCTCTCTCTCTTTCTGTGTGTCTCTCTCTCCCTCTCTCTCTATCTCTCTTTATCTATCTATCTTCTGGAAGTGGGGAGGTAAAAAAACAGGCCATTTTCGCCCGTTTTTTGGCCTCCTGGGGCATCTGTGCGCCCAGTTTTTCACCTCCCCTGCCTCCAGCAGCATTTTGCAGGCCAAAAATAGGCAAAAATGGCCCATTTTTTGGCCAGAAATGGCCCACTTTTGCCCGTTTTTTGGCTTCCTGGAGCGCCTGTGCCAGTGGTGGGTTGCTCCCGGTTCGGCGCGGTTCTTAGAACCGGTAGCGGTGGCAGCGGGAGGCTCCACCTGCCCGCCCGGGATGCTTCTGCATGCGCAGAAGCATCACGCGCACGCATGAGTGTGCACACAAACTGGTAGCAATGGGTTTTAGTCAGTGCACCCCGTTTTTCACCTCCGCTGCCTCCAGAAGCATTCTGCAGGCCAAAAACAGGCAAAAATGGCCCGTTTTTTTGCCAAAAATGGGCCATTTTTGCCTTCCTGAGGCATCTGTGCACCCAGTTTTTCACCTCCCCTGCCTCCAGAAGGTTTCTGCAGGCCAAAAACAGGCAAAAATGGCCCATTTTGTAGCCAAACATGGGCCATTTTTGCCCATTTTTTGGCCTCCTGGGGTGTCTGTGTACCCCGTTTTTCACCTCCCCGCCTCCAGCAGCATTCTGCAGGCCAAAAACAGGCAAAAATGGCCCATTTTGTGGCCAAACATGGGCCATTTTTGCCCATTTTTTGGCCTCCTGGGGTGTCTGTGCACCCCGTTTTTCACCTCCCCGCCTCCAGCAGCATTCTCAAAAATGGCCTATTTTTTGGCCAAAAACATTGCCCGTTTTTCCCCCTCCTGGGGTGTCTGTGCCAGAGAAGAGAGAGAGAATGAGAGAATCTCCCTAGAAATTATAATTCCCCCACATGGTTCTGCAATAACTAAATGCTAAATGATGTCTTCAACTAGCTACAAAGACACCAAAATGGCAATATAGGCATCCACAATGCAACCTCTGTTGTTTTCTTCTTGTGTTGTGACATTGTACACAAATACATATGGAGTTGTTTTACAATATCCTGGTGAACATGCACATTTTATCACTTGCCCATCCTACTTCTGTGGATAACCATAAAAAAGTCCTCCTCAAATGCCAAATCATCTTCTGGCATCAATAAACAGGTTGTCTAATGACGATATTTAAGGGAAGGTAGTATTGCGTTGGGTTATTGGTAGCACAATGCAGAAACCTCTTGCATTCCCCCCCCCTATAGTTCTCACTCAGTCTGATGAATATGCTTTTGAAATTTATTATAAAGAAAGGAGTTATCATGGATGAAATATAATGTTCTTCCACTTGGTTATGTGGTCATCAAGAATGTTTATGAATATATCATCTTTCATTTCCAATATAACTATTGCATTCCTGTATCAAGAAGCTCAGTTCATGGTTACCCAAGCTTTGATCACCTCCCATTTGGATTATTGTGATGGGATGCAAATGAGTTTGACTTATGCTTATGTAATGCCATTGTTTTGTGAGCTGCACTGGCTCTTTGTAACTTTCCAAGTATAATTCAAGGTGTTGGCTATCAAAAGGTTGGGTTATTTGCAGGAGCACCTAGGTTCATTTCTTCAATATTCAACATTGTGGGTCTTTTCCAGGTCTCTTCTATAAAACTGTCATGTAGTGGGACCTAGGACATATGTCTTCTCAGTAACAGCATCTGCCCTTTGAACAACTGGATGTCTCTAATCCCATTGGTCTTCCATAAGGCTTTGAAAACCCAGGTTTTTTTCCTCTGAGCATTAGACCAAAGCACTGGAACAACCCATTGTGAAATAATTTTAGAATTGGAATATTATTTGCTTTAGGTTTGATTTAAGTTAACTTTTTAATATTTCAATTTCATTAGAATTTCAGTGAAGGCTTACAATGAAGTAAAATAAAAAAAAGAGCATATATAAAGGAAAAGAAGAGATGATTGACCAGAACTCATAAGAGGAAAACCCCCGAGAAAATACCTAAATCAACCAGCCATTCTATTCCAGGGCTTGGGAAAACAACCAGATTTTAAGCAATTTCTGAAAATCAATAGATAGGATCAGTAGGGGACATATCATTCAGAGCAGAGGTGGGTTCCTCCTGGTTCGGACCGGTTTGCCCAAACCGGTAGCGACCCGCTGGTGATGTCACAGTGATGTCATGGATTCGGTTCGGTTGGTGCCGATCCATGGGCGCCGCCATCTTTTTTTTGGATTTTTTTTTTTAATTTTTTTTCTGCGCATGCGCAGAAGCTGAGTTTCCGGCACTGCATGGGGGCCACCCTCTTTTGTTTGGATTTTTTTTTTTTTTTTGGAAAAAAAAATCTGGGGAATTTTTTAAAAAAAATTTTTCTTCTGCGTATGCGCAGAAGCCCGGTTTCCGGCACTGTGCATGCATCGCCATCTTGTTTTCGGCTTTTTTTGGGGGGGATTTTTTTTATTTTTCGGCACTGCGCATGAGGCGCGCCCACGCGGTGCGGGAGGAAGTGAACCGGCAGCGAGATAAGTTAGAACCCACCCCTGATTCAGAGGGCTGGGACCATCACCAAAAACACAGTTATGCTGTATTAAACTCTATTAAACTCTATTTTTACAGTTATGCTGTATTAAACTCTAACTCTGTATTTTGTTATTACTTCTCTTATTTTATGCTTTTAATGATATAAAACTATCCAGAATCTTTATTCCTGAATTGGGTTGTCATAAAAAACATATAATATACAAACTAACTTTATACTTTTGCCAGTAAAAGCCCACCCTTTTGTCTCCATAGTCAACAGACAACAAGGCTGACTTCATGATGATATTATTTTTGTTTTTGTTGATATTATTTTCTTATAACAAATTTTACCCAGCCCCTTTACTATCCCCAAAAATGCTTTTCTTTTCTTTTCTTTTCTTTTCTTTTCTTTTCTTTTCTTTTCTTTTCTTTTCTTTTCTTCTTTTCTTTTCTTTTTTTTTCCTTAACCCCCCCTCTCATTATGACCTTCCAGGAGAATTATATGGGTGAGTCTCAGACCTGAGAGAACCTGGATTAATAATTTCTTTCAGGGTATTCATAAATTTAGTTTGCATGTTAGTATCACATTCTATATTGACACTAATTCAGAGCAGTGCAATTCACCAAAGCTTGCAGATTAAATCAATTATCTAATTGCCACAGTCAGTTAAAAGTGAAATTAAATGGATTCTGAACATTAATAACAGGCTGTAATAAGACAAACTATCTTTTAATGATGCATAGAGATCTGATGAAAATAAATTTCCTGTTTTCTTAGTGGTGATCATTCAGGGGAATTTTTTTCCCTAGAGCATTAAGAATGAGTATCGATTGGGTGGGTGATAATTAATGATAACATTTTGATTAAAAATGAGTTCATTTAGTGAACAATTGGAGTGCAAAATCTAAGGCTAAAAACAGACAAGAGAATAATAAACTATTATCTCAAACGCTCACTGAAAATTTACACAGATTTGCATGCTGCCCATTTCAAATTTGAAATTATCAGGTTCAGAAGAAAATTATACAGCTATAAGGAATTGAAAGTGGTGTGGTTTGGTTTGTTTTAAAAATTTTTTTATCAAAAGCAATGCATACTTTTTTTAAAAAAAATGGAGAAAAAAAGCAAACAAAAAACATAATGTTTTAACTGTTAACAGTTACCGTGTTTCCCCGAAAATAAGACCCTGTCTTATATTTTTTTGAACCCTGAAATAAGCGCTTGGCCTTATTGTCATGCACTCAAAAGCTCAATTGGGCTTATTATCAGGGGATGTCTTATTTTGGGGGAAACAGGGTATAACTTACAGTGAAAACGATTAATCAATGGAACAGCTTGCCTACCAGAGTAGTGGATACTCCATTGCTAGAGGTTTTCAAGTGAAGATTGGACAACCATTTGTCTGGGATGGTGTAAGATCTTTTTCCTTGGGCAGGACATTGGACATAAGGTCCCTTCCATCCATATGATTCTATTCTATTCTATTCTATTCTATTCTATTCTATTCTATTCTATTCTATTCTATTCTATTCTATTCTATTCTATTCTATTCTATTCTATTCTATTCTATTCTATTCCATTCCATTCCATTCCATTCCATTCCATTCCATTCCATTCCATTCCATTCCATTCCATTCCATTCCATTCCATTCTTCCAGAGTTGGTTAAGTTGAACATGGTAATAAATTTGAATTAAAAAACAAAGAATTATTATTATTATTATTA
>QLTV01003121.1:711083-722784 GCA_003457575.1 Thermophis baileyi
CAGTCTTTTCTGGGTTAAGTCTGAGCCTGTTAACTCCCATCCAGACCCCCACAGCCTCCAGGCACTGGCACATCACTTCCACCGCTTCACTGAACTGACGCGGGGTGGAGATGTACAACTGGGTATCATCAGCATATTGCTGATACCTCACCCCACATTGTCGGATGATCTCATCCAGCGGTTTCATGTAGATGTTAAATAAGAGGGGAGAGAGGACCGAGCCCTGAGGCACCCCGCAAACGAGGGGTCTAGGGGTCGACCTCTGTCCTCCTGCCAACACCGACTGTGATCTAACAAAATAATTTGTTAGATGGATTTAAATTTAGTCCTTAAAAGAACTAATGAAGTAATAGAACAATACTGTCAGCTGTCCAGCTAGCGAATCCCAAAAGATAACTCCTGGGACATTGTTCTTCCCAAAAAGTAAAACTTTATTGACTACACTACATTGGTACAGAAGAAGGAAAACCAGCTTTGAGTTTCCTGTGTGAAAGATCACATAGTTAAACTTGCTTTTCCCCTTTGACCATCCCCCTCAGTTCATTGTGTTATCCAATTACATCTGCTTCTTTTGTTATGAGAACGGCCCACATTGTTCAAACTCCTGCATGGTGTGATTTGGGGGGGGGGGGCAGCAGGGTCTCACAATCTGCAAATGGAGACTCGGCATTCCATTCCCACCCATGACATTCCAACCACCCCCCTCCCAAGTGTTGTCAAGCTGAGAGTGAAGAAGTAACTAGATGAAAGAATGAATCACTCTTGACAAATACTGTGCAGTAGTTAATAAACATGAATGCTATCGTGTACCACTTGTGCGTAGAGGAAGCAGGCTACTGCTCTGGGGTTGTATGTGGTAGAGACATCAATGGTAGTATCTTTAAGATTGATGTTGTATCTATGAATAGAATCATCCTCATATTCTTGTAGGAGACATTACGGCATGATTCTAGCTTGAAATATAATAAATATGGCAATAAACTCTACCAACAGTAACAAGAGATATGATGCATATGAGATTTAAAATGATTAATATAAAGCATTTTTCTTCACTGCTGAGTTGACATGTACTCCACCTATCCTTCAATCAGCAATCCATCCATGAGTTAGCAGAAATCTCTGGTTGATGTTCCCACAGCAAATCCCTACTCTGCTTCTTTAGGTAGCCTTTAGGTAGCCATTCCCATGACTATGTTCTAAAGAAGGGATGACAAGACCTAACACAATTATATTCTAAGTTCTTGGATAGTGTTGAAATACAGGGGAAATGCTATTTGAACACCTGTCCTAGTCATGACAACTTAAGTCTGTTATCCTGAATAATAAGTATATCCATACCCGTAGTTGAGAGTGGAAGGAACATTAAAGATAGAAAGACAGTAACTTAAAAGGAAGGAAAAGATCAAAGGTAATATATGCCACAACTGTCAAAATGTCAGAGAAATCCTTATTACTCAGCACTAGAGTACACCTGTAGTAAAAGGGTTGAGAATTAGAGCCATTGCCAATGAGCAATTCAATAATAGTATTCAGGAGGTCCAAAAACTGGATACGCATGATGGATTTATAAAAGTAACTAGACCTTAAGAGCTTATAATGTAGCTACTATGAATAATCCTTTTTCCCTGTCTTTCTATCCTTGGGAAATGATGTCATTCACATTGCAAAGCTTTCTTATATTAACAGATTCTTTCACACTACATTTGCACTGCAGCTGGCAGCCAGATATTAATCTATTCAACAGCTTCAAAGTTACCAAGCATTCATACTTATGAGAATATATACATATATTTACACAAACACAAAAACATATATCCAAACATATATACATGCATACATACATAGGTAAAGGTAAAGGTTCCCCTCGCACATATGTGCTAGTTGTTCCCGACTCTAGGGGGCGGTGCTCATCTCCGTTTCAAAGCCAAAGAGCCAGCGCTTTCCAAAGACATCTCCGTGGTCATGTGGCCAGCATGACTAAATGCCAAAGGTGCACAGAACGCTGTTACCTTCCCACCAAAAGTGGTCCTTATTTTTCTACTTCCATTTTTTACGTGCTTTCGAACTGCTAGATTGGCAGAAGCTGGGACAAGTAATGGGAGCTTACCCCGTTACGCAGCAGTAGGGATTCGAACCACTGAACTGCTGACCTTTCGATCGACAAGCTCAGCGTCTTAGCCACTGAGCCACCGCGTCCCTATCCAAACATACATACATACATACATACATACATACATACATACATACATACATACATACATACATACATAAAAGGGGGGTTGGGGGTGAATCATTGACAGACGGTAGCTTCCGCAGGTAACGTTATAGTAGGAACCTTTCAGGGAAGTGTTTCCACCAGTTATGAGTCTTTATTTGGTTCCTTTATTTTATTTTATTTTGTTTGTTTCTTTTATTTAGACTTCATCTCTTTTGCTCTAGATCTGCTTCATACATTTGAGCATAATGTGGAATGACTGCACTTCAGCTCTTCAAAAGGTCTAGTGTGGGTGTCAGCCAAATTGGGAGGATTGATTCTTGGAGGAAAACATTCTTATTATTGAGCTGGTGAACTGATGTCTAGATTCATGGGACATTTACTGCAATTCATATCTGACATTCATCTTAGCTAAAGTTTTGGATGCTGGTGAAGATAGGAAGAGAATGCCATTGGTTTGGGGGACTTGTTGCAAACATTGAATAAATGTGGAGTACATTTGACATGCCCTTTAAAAAAAAACCTATTTGTCTGTCTGTCTGTCTGTCTGTCTGTCTATTGAAATAGCTAGCTAGCTATCATCACATAACTATTTCAATTTTCCTTCCTGAAGATATTATAGAGGTAGCTACCAAACACAATAAAATTAAAAGAAAATAAACAAATGGAGATGTTAACATACGTGGATATTTTACAGACATTTTCAAGCGGATATCCATCTAAAATCCAATGCATCAATTTTGCATCCATTCCTAAGGAAAGTTCTCATTTTCTAAGCAAAGTAATATAATTAATACTTCTTAAATAAGTTAAATGTTCACTAATATTTCTTTATCACACACTACATTTATTTTCCTGGTTGATAATATCCTTGTGCCTTTTGGTATGAGTCTTGGTGGCACAGTAGTGAAAGTGCAGTATTGGAGGCGAACTCTTCCCACAGCTTGAAGTTTGATCCTGACAGGGCTCAAGATGGAATCAGCCTCCCATCTTCCAAGGTCAGTAAAATGAGGACCCAGATTGTTGGGAGCAATATGCAAATAATGTTTACATTATAAACTGCCCAGAGAGTGCTAAAAAACACTATGAGATGGTATATACAGTAAGCCTAAATGTTAAATGCTATTAGTATTTCCCAACAGCTAGCCAACCTCAATCTTGGCGAAGAAATCATTAAACAGGAACAGATTTGGATGGAAGTCCATATTTTTTTACCCCAAGGCTATAGACTAGAATAGGAAATTTAGAAAAAGAAAAGAGAAGCAGTAGTCACTTTTGAATTATTGCCAAGGAAAGCACACATGGGCAGAACTTTCTTTGGCTTGACAAAAACTTATTTTAAATAATTTCAGAAGTAAGTATCATAATTTACCAGCATAGCATCCCAATTTTTTTCCCCACAGAATGTTTGACTCTATAGAAAAACAGTTCCAGCACTGAGTCATTAGTTGGATTTAAAAAAAAAAATACAAAAATTCTGGAATTTATTAATTTAATAAATTAAATCTAGAAAGAGTGCAGAGAAGAGCAACAAAGATGATTAGGGGACTGGAGGCTAAAACATATGAAGAACGGTTGCAGGAACTGGGTATGTCGTTTAATGAAAAGAGGGACTAGGGGAGACATGATAGCAGTGTTATTATTATTATTATTATTATTATTATTATTTATTATTTATTAAATTTGTTTGCCGCCCAACTCCCAAGGGACTCTGGGTGGCTCACAACAATATAAAAAAAACATTAAAAAGAAAACATAATAAAAACAGTTAAAAACAGTTAAAAACTCATACATACTGTTTCATGGCCGGACATTGCCAATTACAGAGGAGAGATCAACGGCCCCAAGCCTGCTGGAACAGCCAGGTCTTCACCGCTTTCCGGAAGGCCAGCAGGGGGGGGGTAGTCCGGACCTCAGGAGGTAACTGGTTCGAGAGGGCCCAGAAGTTGTGGGTGCTCCAGCACTAGACCTTTTTAAGAAGATGTTGGATATCCATTTGTCTGAAGTGGTGTAGGGTTTCCTGCCTAAGCAGGGAGTTGGACTAGAAGACCTCCAAGGTCCCTTTCAACTCTGTAATTCTATTCTATTCTATTCTATTCTATTCTATTCTATTCTATTCTATTCTATTCTACTATTCTATTCTATTCTAAATTTGTAGAAGATGTAATTAAAGGATATGAGCCAGTGGGATCCTATTTAAAAGAAGAAAAGAGCTTGCTTTTGGATACAGGGAACTTTTGATGAAATGAAAATATTTTGCTATTGCTCTGTTCCTGCATTCTCAATTCCATTTTTTTCTAACCTAGTATCTTCCATATATTTTGAGATTCCCCCCCCCCAATAAATATTTTGAGCACCCAAGGTTTTGGTGAGCATGTTTGCTGGGGAATCTGAAACTGCATTCTAATTGCATCTGGGTAGGTATATTGGAGTCTGCTGCAAATCATGACATCAAA
Source organism: Thermophis baileyi (assembly GCA_003457575.1). Lineage (NCBI taxonomy): Eukaryota > Metazoa > Chordata > Lepidosauria > Squamata > Dipsadidae > Thermophis > Thermophis baileyi. Next base: position 715,755 of record QLTV01003121.1, read on the forward strand.
ATCATGACATCATCATGCAGCTGCTACCATAAGTGAGATCAGACACCAGTACATAAATCTGGACAGTTGCATGATTGACACTGACACACATTTTTTGTCATTTGTCCCTCCTTTGGTGATTCCCTGAGGACCATGATGGGATAAATAATTGAGAAAGTCTTCACTATTAAAATGAATGTTCAGTATGCCTAGAAAGAACTTATCCATTACTCTGTTTCCTTTTAGATGAATACAGTAACAATCATCTAATTTTTCAAAACAGTGGAAGGTCAATTTGATTCCACAATAAAACCTGGACTTTGTGTCTATGAAAACTGCTAAGTTTCCCTTCGGACTTTTATCCTTTATTGTGGCACTCTATTCAAATATTGTCGGCTTGTTTACATTGCTTTTGGGCTGATGATGTGGCTGTTAAACCTCAGTGACAGATGCAGTTCAGTTATTTTTCTTTAACAATAATGAGTAGCTGTGTAGCAGCATGAGAGTGTTTCTGGCAGAAAAAGAAGCTGTATATTTTCAAGGCTGCCCAGCACATAAAGTATCGAATCAAGTACAATAGATTGCATGAAGACTTAATAGCTATGGCCTTTATTCAAGTTTCAAGTACTCTCATGTCATTTGGGGGAAAGGTTAGAAAGAAGCACGTCTTTCCATAAATATTTGCTCAAGTATTAGTGGAGCTGTCCATGTCAGACTTGGATTATGCAAAAATAGTCAAAAGAAAGTCTGAATGCATCTAGATTTAGTCTTTTCATAGTTATATATTATCTAGATATTCTTAGCTTCACATATATTGAGTGCAAATTGAAGAGGTCGATGAGAGAGAAAGAAAATCAAATTGACCTTGGTGGGATTTTGATCACATAGATTTAAATGTCTGCCAAAGGAGACAGAGGACAGGCTCATAGAAGTAAGTATGAGCAATAGCAACAATTATGTAGTGATTCTTTATGCTACTGTCTATTTGGAGTAAGTTTTACCTGTTGATTATCACTAGTTCTTCGCTCTCGTGCAAAGTATGATTAGTAGGGCATTAATTTTATGTAACAAAATCCACACTGCAGAAAGTAGAAAGACTAATTTTGAAATGCTCAAGCTGTAAAATCAGACTGTTACTGATCAAGAGGACAATTTAATGCTTCAAAAGTTGGAAGCACTTGGCATGAGAAATTATTTTAATAACGATTTCATCAAGTATGGTCATTATGAAAAAGCTGCTAAAATGCTTGACAGCATCTTTGTTCAATATCCCATCTCTTACAAACTAGGAGGGTTTTTCTTTCTTTCTTTCTGTCTTTTCTTTTTTCTTTCTTTCTTTTTTTTCTTTTTCTTTCTTTCTTTTTTTTTTTTTTTTTTTTTTTTGCAGAAGAAATCCAAATTAAGGAAGGGTTGGAGATTTTGATGAAACAAGTTAGGGATTTAAAAGAAAAAGTTTAAAACCAGTTTATAGCAGAAATGTGAGATTCTCCTCAACAAGATTTTGGCACTTTTGGAATGCCTATTTGACAATCTAGTGTGCCTTGTCACCATGACATTTCAAACTGCATGAAAGGCAAGGTGGACATAGGATCCCGGGCTATTACAAGCACGATTGGACTTCTTAACTGGCACATTTCTAGGACTGACAGGTAAGTTATTACAAATCCTGGATTAATTCTATGGTTATGGTAGGGTGAAAATACACCATTTATGAGAATCTGTCAGTTGGGAATACAACTTTGTACAAAATGCATCATTCTTCCATAGTCCCAAAGTTTCAAACTATGCTTCATGAGGAACACATTAAATCCTACTAAAACAAAAAGTGCATAGCCAACCCCAATCGATGAACACTTCCACATTTTTCTTCCCTGTCTCTAAGGGAGAAAGCCTTAATAATTGATTAAGATATTGAGTTTTAATCAGCCAGATTTGAATGAAGACATGTTGATGGTTCTTTTGTTACCTAATTACAATATATATGGCTGTTTTGCTGGAGTATGCTCTATGTCAGTGATGGCAAACCTTTTTTGGTTCGTGTGCCAAAAGGGTGTGCCCACACCCATTCCCTCCCCCCATGCATGTGCACAACCCAGCCCCCCGCGCAGCCCCCTGCACATGCGCACCAGAAGTTCGGAAAAATGCACTTCCGGTTTGCCCGTTGGACCATTTTTTGCACTCCGGGGCTGCTTCCCTGAAGCCTCTGGAGTGCAAAAAACAGCCCAATGGCAAACCGGAAGTGCATTTTTCCGAACTTCCGGTTTGCCCATTGGGCCGTTTTTCGCACTCCGGGGCTTCAGGAAGCTTCCCTGAAGCATCCAGAGGGCAAAACGGCCTTCTCCAAGGCTGAAAATCACCTGGCCAGCACGTGCATGCGCGCTGGAGCTGACATAGGGGAACGCCTCGCGTGCCCTCTGATATGGCTCCGCGTGCCACCTGTGGCACGCATGCCATAGGTTCGCCATCACTGCTCTATGTCAATGGATGGTCATTGGGCATGGTAACTGATCATAAAATATCCCCTTACATCAGGGGTCTTCAAACTTGGCAACTTTAAGACTTATGGACTTCAACTCCCAGAATTCTCCAGCCAGCTGGCTGGAGAATTCTGGGAGTTGAAGTCCATAAGTCTTAAAGTTGCCAAGTTTGGGGACCCCTGCCTTACATAATATTGCACATATTCTATAGAAATTGGATGAAGATGCGGACTTCTGCTTTGTATAGACCTAGAGCTATGGACACAATGCTCTCATTTTGACTGAACGAGACAAATGAATTTGGAATCTAAATTGAATATTCAGAACAACTTCTTCTTCTTTCTGACTTCAGCCACTTTCTAAAGCTGACAGTTCCATTTTGTATTAAATAAACGGAATCCCTCTCCTTTTAAGAATCAACATGGCTGTCAACTCGCGAAGCTTTTCTGACCTGCTCCTGAGTTGCCATAGGCAAGGGGATGGGAATCGCACCTCACAGCTGCACAAAGGAATTCACACCTCAGTCAAAACAAGACACAGCCTAGCCAGCCGAAGTCAAGGCCATCTCCACGGAGACCCGCAACGGCTGGAGCAGGGGTGGGTTCCAACTTACCTCGCTGCCGGTTCGCTCCCTCCTGCGCCGTGTGGGTGCGCCTCATGGGCACGCATGCGCAAAGCGCGTGCGCACATGCGCAGTAACAAAAAATCAGAAAAAAATAAAATAAAATAAAAGCTGAAAAAAAGATGGCGACTGCATGCACAGTGCCGGAAGTCGGCTTCTGCGCATGCTCAGAAGGAAAAAAAAATAGAATTTTTTTTTTAAAAAAAAGATGGCGGCCCCCACGAACCGGCACCGACCGATCCGGTTCGGTGACATCATCGTGATGTCACCAGCGGGCCACTACCGGTTCAGGAGAACTGGTCCGAACCGGGAGGGACCCATCCCTGGGCTGGAGGGAGTGATTTCTATGACCCATGAAATTGTTTCCTTGGGGAATGTGATTGATGACACACCCTGGGGGGAGAGGGGGAAATAGGGTCAGAGGCAAGGTGCGAATTGGGTGAAGCCAGAGCTGGCTTTACTGAGGTCGTGCTGACATGCCGCTCCTAATAAACAACTGGATTTTTCTTGCTAAATAGCAATAGCAATAGCAATAGCACTTAGACTTATATACCGCTTTATAGTGCTTTACAGCCCTCTCTAAGCGGTTCACAGAGTCAGCATATTGCCCCCAACAATCTGGGTCCTCATTTTACCCACCTCGGAAGGATGGAAGGCTGAGTCGACCTTGAGCCGGTGAGATTTGAACCGCTGAACTGCAGCTAGCAGTCAGCTGAAGTAGCCTGCAGTGCTGCACTCTAACCACTGCGCCACCTCGGCTCTCACCTGGCTTGAGACTCTTAATTTTATTAGGGCATTGGTTGGAACCCTGACAATGGCCAGAGACGGAATTGGTGTGGGCAATAGCAGTGCCTTCACAGTTTAATATCTACTGTAGAATTGTATTTCATTCCTTCCTCAGCATTTTAATGATGCAAACTTACTTAAAATAAACTCCCAAACAGGTTGTTAAATTTAGGTTATAAAAGAATGAGGTCTCTATTTTCACACCAACATTCATAGTCTCTATATTGTCTATGGGAAATCATTATTCCTTCGCAAGGGAGGTATAAAATGAAAGAATGAATAGATGAGAAACAGTGCAACATAATTTTTGACATAAAAAAGCATGAGAAGAAATGATTCAGATCTTCTCCACTGAAGGCTTCTTAGTACTGACTGCAGCCTCCAAACTGGCATTGATGGTCAGCTACTTGTACACACAACCCTTTAGCCGGAGTGCTCTCCTGCATGTTGTATGCACAATGGAGCACATAAATTTATATACTGAAACACTTTTAGAAACTAAATTATGCACCGTACAAAGAAAATAAAAAAAAAATAATAAAGGAACAAACTTCCTCCATTCTTGTTCATAGAAGTCAAAGTCCTGTGATATGAATGGTGGGAGATTGGGGGCAGATGTAACAAAGGTCGGTTCCTTCCTGTTTCAGACCGGTTCGCCCAAACTGGTAGCGACCCGCTGGTGATGTCACGGTGACGTCACGGAACCGGTTCTGTCGGTGCCGGTCCGTGGGTGCAGCCATCTCTCTTTTTTTATTTTTTTGCATTTTTATTTATTTATTTATTTATTTATTTATTTGAAATTTTTTTCCAGGTTTTTTTTTCTTCTGCGCATGTGCAGAAGCCGAGATTCCGGCACTGCGCATGTGTTGCCATCTTGTTTTAGGCTTTTGGGGGGGGATTTTTTTATTTTTTGGCACTGCGCATGCGAGCATACACAGCCATCTTGCTTTCAGCTCTTTTTTTGCATTTTTTTGGCTTTTTCGGCACTGCGCATGGCCACGCGGCGCGGGAGGAAGCGAACCGGCAGTGAGGTAAGTTAGAACCCACCCCTGAGATGTAAGGCAATCTTTTTTTCACACATTACCTAGTTAATCTGTAGAGTTTAGCCACTAACTAAAAGGATACAAGGACACAAGACAAATTCATGGAAGATAAAAATCAGAGACTAACAGCCTTCCAAATGTGGGAACAAAAGAGGTGAATAATTTAGCTTTTGGTGCAAATTGCCACAAATGTGTAGCATCAGAGAGGAAAGAGTTGATACATTGCTCCTATATCAGCTAATGTTGAGAAATAAAGTCCTTTGCTTCTATATATTGAGCCCAAAGCTATGGATTTGTCCAAACCCAATGGCTGTTGACTTTTATGTCCTGCAACAGCTAGTGATACCGTCTAAAACTAGAGACTTTGCTTATAGATACTGTTTGAAACCACAACCAAAATAATCTAGACCAGAAATTTAAAGAAAACAAAACAATAGAAAAAAAATCACGTAATTTTACTTTTACAGCCAAAGGTGCCTGCCTGTTTTATTTCTCAGTTTATACCACTCAACCTTTATTGACGTGAATGAATGTCATAAAATTTATTTATGTGTTCTCTCTCTCCCTCTCTTTTAATGGAAATCAGAACATTGTTATCCCTTTTCTGTCAAGAAACAAGGGATAAAAGGCAAAAGTATAAAATTGGGAATAACATTAAAAAAAAAGAAATTATAATTAATGTGTACAAGGTGAAAAATGCAAATATTCCTTGAGTTTTGCAGAGGAAGGCTTTTTAGAAACCCACAGTAATCCACTGAGTTTTCATTAAGGAACCAACAGTAGTATAACAATTCAGCAGTTATTTAATATATATCTAAAAATACGTTTATACATCTGTTTTGCTTCCAATTAGAACATATATTTCTTGACTTGATTTCTTCAGAAAGGACAGAAGAAAGTTAAAATGTCAGTGGAAAAGTACTGATTTTGAAAGTTGGACGTTGCAGAGGTACTTTGCCAATGACAGATTTCAGAATAATTCCAAAATTATTATTTACTCTTGAAAAATCCAATTCATGATTTCATTACTATCCATATTTAGCAGAATCTCTAGTCTGCTTCCAATAATTTGAAATGTGACAGATTCATATGTCACCTAAATTGTTTTCCAAGAAAACTAAACAAGACAATGCATTATATTTATTTCGTGAAAACTGCAAATAAATATATAAATCAAAGTCCACAAACTCTTGACCATTTCTATCATCCTCTCAACCTCACTTGGAAGGAAAAATCACTGAGATTCTTCTCTCTCTTTTTGGTCACAGTGAAATATTTTTGTAAAGAAGGGGGGGGAATAGGGGTAGATCCTCTTTTACAAGGTTTGCAAGGTAACCCAAGATGAGTTTGGAATATTTAAAGTTTGGTTGTCTTTAACTGACCTGTCTTTAAAAGAAAACCCAAGCTGTAGGCTTTTATTACTTTGGGTAAATATGTCTGTTTGTATTCATCCTGACCTAACTCCAAAATAGCTGAAGGAATTTTCCTCAAATATTTTAGAAATATTCACATTGGAAGGGTAATCAGGCATGAACACTCGCAGAGTGAAAGAGAAAGCATCCTACATTTTTTGTAAAGCCTTTGATTCAGTGGTACATGACAAACTACTTCTGAAACTAAAATCTTATGGCATCTCTGGACCCCTACATGATTGGATAACTGCGTTCCTGTCAAACAGACAACAAGTGGTTAAAATAGAGAGTTCTCTATCAAATCCTGTACCTGTCAATAGTGGTGTCCCTCAAGGCAGCGTTCTAGGACCAACACTCTTCATACTTTATATAAATGACCTTTGTGACCACATTATAAGCAACTGCGTTCTCTTCGCTGACGATGTCAAACTATTTAACACCACAGACAATGCTACTACCCTTCAGAAAGACCTTGACTATGTATCAGAATGGTCAAACAAGTGGCAACTTCAAATCTCAATCAACAAATGCTCTGTCCTACACATTGGCAAAAAGAATCAGAACACTAAATACAAGCTTGGAGGACACGACCTTGTAGACGACCCTCATTCTGTCAAGGATCTTGGAGTACTCATATCTAATGATCTAAGTGCCAAAGCCCACTGTAACAACATTGCCAAAAAGGCACTAAGAGTAGTCACCTTAATCCTG
>QLTV01003121.1:722872-738683 GCA_003457575.1 Thermophis baileyi
TTATCTGCCACAATGTCCTACCTGTCAATGACTACTTCACCTTCCACCACACCAATCCACGAGCACACAATAGATACAAACTTCATGTAAACCGCTCCAAACTCGACTGCAGAAAACATGACGTCAGCAACAGAGTGATTAATGCCTAGAATTCACTACCTGACTCTGTGGTTTCTTCCCCAAACCCAAAAAACTTTAACCTTAGACTGTCTACTGTCGACCTCACCCCATTCCTAAGAGGTCTGTAAGGGGCGTGCATAAGCGCACCAGCGTGCCTACCGTCCCTGTCCTACTGTCCTATTGTCCTCATCTAACTGTATTCACCTTGATTATGTTTATGTTTATACCTATACCTGCTATCTTGTACACGTTTGACAAACAAACAAATAAATAAAATAAATAAATAAAAATTTTTAAAAATATGCCATGAAACTGGAGAACTGTAACACAGTATAGCAATTGTTGGAGAGGTTAAATTTAACTTTGTTATCAGTGAAGGCTGTCATGTTACAAAGAAACATAAATTCTTCTGCAAAAAAGAACGACAGGACTTTCCTTGTTAACCGCAGTTTGAAGTAAGAACAATCTTTCTTACAAGAAGAAGAATATTTTTTTTAAAACTCCCAGAATTCTGGCCTGTAAAAAAATGAATTTTGAAAAATTATTTTTAAAAAAACATTCTGGAAAAATTCTCAGGGATAAATAGCTATTGAATTTATTCAGGAGTAATGTGTCAAGGTATATGTGTAAATATTCTATGCAAACAAATCTCTACTAGTCTGTAGCTTTCCTGGTTCCGACATTTTAAGTAAAAGCCAGGGAAAAAGTGAACCCCTCCCAATGAACTTAAACTCAGGCCACAGAGGTTTCAGGGGGGTAGAAAACATATAAAATTGAAAGCACACAATCAGCAGCTGTGCCCTTCACCACCTTTAACAACAACCTAAGCTCAAAAGGACTATCAGAAGAAATATGAAAGAAATTCTCAAGCAACTTCACAGTAAAATAGAAAAAAGAAGCTTTTTTTGCAAAGAATAATCAGACACTCTCTCTCTCCCTCTCTGCCTCTGTCTCTGTCTCTCTGTCTCTGTCTCTCTCTTTCTCTATCTTTCTCTGTCTCTCTGTCTGTCTGTCTGCCTCTCTCTCTCTGTCTCTCTGTCTGTCTCTGTTTCTCTCTCTGTGTGTCTCTCTCTGTCTCTCTCTGTCTCTCTCTCTGTCTCTCTCTGTCTCTCTCTGTCTCTCTCTCTGTCTCTCTGTCTCTCTCTCTCTCTCTCTCTCTCTCTGTGTCTGTCTGTCTGTCTGTCTCTCTCTCTTTCTCTGTCTCTCTGCCTCTCTCTCTCTCCCTCTCTCCCTCTCCCCCTCTCTCTCCCCCTCTCCCTCTCCCTCTGTCTCTGTCTGTCTGTCTGTCTGTCTCTGTCTCTGTCTCTGTCTCTCTCTCTCTCTCTCTCAATAACCAGTTGGGAGAGAAAAAGCACATTGAGAGGGTTTCTTCTGGTTTCCCCTGGAACCATTTGTTCTAAATCCACATGTTCAGAACAGCTGCCCAATTTGAAGTCTGCCTTTCAAACATCATGGGCAATGACAAAGATGAGAGAGATGATGGGGGGAAATAAACAAATTTGATTGTGGGATGTGATTTTTCAGTGCAGAGACTATTGATAGTCTCAGATCTTCCTGGGCAATACATGTTCTAATGTTCTTCAGTGTGTTCTAGATCAAGACTTATGTATAAGAGACCTTGAAAATAAATATTTACTATTATATGCATGTTGTATGTCTTGGCCCACAATCTGTTTTTCCAGTGAAATGTTTGTGTCTCTATAATTCTGTCTGTAATAAACTTTTTTTCAAATTCAGAATATTTTAAACATCATCCATAATATCCTTTTTTATTTAAATACAATTTAGCTCTAGTGTACGTTTTTACTCAACTTTCATAAATACATTTTTTATGCAACTTTCCCAAAGGGCCCCTCATTTTTGCAAACTTTTCTGCCATCTGTGCTGCAGCAGAAGCCATTTCTGCAGATTATGGTATTTTACAGTAAAAGAAGCAGGTGATGGATTTCTTTTACATGTCTAGCAATGAAGTAAACACCCATAAATAACATAACTTTGTTCCATTTTCCCTGATGTAATTCTTTTCCCAAGAAATTCATATTTTAATTCAGCATTTAAACCATGCATTCAGCATTTTGTGTAGTTTAGTTTTTTTTAAAGCATGTGTGCAAAATTATCAAAACGTACCCCCTACCCCTTTTAAAAAGTACAGATTGGATTTTCAATCAGATGTACCCAATTAGCAGATGATATGTTCATCAATTTCTCTGATGTTTTCAAACACATTTTCCAATGCACACAATATTAATATAAATATTCAGTATGGATGTATGGCGCTGACTGCCGCAAATTTCCTTTTCTAAATTTCTCCCAGGAGGTTTGCATTACCCCAAATTCTTAATCTGATGCTAGGAGTTATTCCCTTTGCCACTGCTTTCAGAATTAATTGTTCTCCTACTTTGTTCACAACTTTCCCTAATTTTTCAGGGTGCATTGATAGATAATATGCCATCAAAGAGAAATTAATATAATGACATCACCAGTGGTTTTTTTTATTATATCTATAAAAAAGTTATTTCTATCTCCTCCTCTCCTTCCTTCGTTTAGGGAAGAGAAAAAAATCAGTGAAACTAATTCTACAAAGAGCTGATAGCTAGGAATGTGCAGATCTTTACTCTCTCTCTCTCTCTCTCTCTCTCTCTCTCTCTCTCTCTCTCTCTCTCTCTCTCTCCCTCTCCCACACCCACACCCACACACCCACACCCACACCACACACGCACATCCTTTGGAGGACAGAGGAGCACGAACGCCCTTGTCTGCAACTATTTAAAGTAGCTGCATCTTTTACCAGGATTACCTGTACAAAAATATAAAAAGCTTCTTTGCTTGCAAAAAGCTGCCCTAAATACCAATCATTAGATTAGAAATGGGGAAATACACACTGAAGATCAATGATACCTACAGCCCAGAGGTGGGTTCCTACTGGTTCGGACCGGTTCTATAGAACCATTAGTAACATGGCGACCTGGGTCGCTGGAACCAGCAGCGACCCAGGCCTGCCATGCCCCTGAGCTAGTTCTCTCAATGGTGCCGTAGGCGCCGCCATCTTGTTGTTTGCTTCTGCGCATGCACAGAAGCTTTTTTTAAGTACTGTGCAGCGCATCCCTGAGCGAACTGGCAGTACCTGAATCCGGAACCCACCCCTGCTACAGCCATCATGGAAACCTAAACCATTCTGTCTGAATACCTTCCTTTTCATCAGTAATACTTTCAACCTGGAGTTACAAATCAGGCAGGATGCCAGAGTACCTTGAGGAATTAAAATAATTAAAATGCAACAATAACTATCAGCAGCCAACTCTTGCTCATAAAGTGAAACCCTTTATCAGAGAGGTTATTTAAGCTCCCCAGAAAGTGGGTGGGCATATTTGGGCTACAAAATGTCGAGCTAAAGAGACAAATTAACAAAGTATATAGGGGACCCAGGTTCAAGCCTTCCAAGCTTGTCAAGATCACAATGAAATCAGTACATGCCACAGATATCTAAATAAACTTCAAGCCTGGTGCCATGTTACTAAGCCTTATTATCATGAGAGAAAACTAAAACCAATTGGATGATGCACACCCCTACCTCCTTTTTTTTAAAAAAAATCTTACTATCAGTGGGCAATCATGTGCATTGGCCACTCCAAAGCAATGCAAAAGCACCAAAGGTGCTTTTTCAAGAGGCAACTGGACTTTCTGGAAACCAAGAAAGTCCAGTTGCCTCTTGAAAAAAGCACCTTTGAGACAGCCATGACCTGGATGACTGAAGAATCCCCATAGACAAGAGACTCCTGTGCTCAGTGAACTGACAAAGCACCTTTTCCCACCCAGGAGAAGCAATCCTTAGATCCATTTGCACCACTTAAAGATACCAGCTGGTCTCACTCACCTCATAAGATATCCTAAGGAAATCATCCAGATTTAAGGAAAGATCACATGCCCCCAAGAAAGGCAGTAAAAAAAATCAGTGCCAAGCTTGCATCCTGCCTCTTGGAAGTACACCCCAAAAGGACAGTGCCAGGAACCACTAAAGCAGTGTAAAAAGCTTAAAACAACCCTTCCCCTTTAAGAAAGTCAAGCCCCTCCAGAGAAGTGGCTCCAGCTAGTCTGGGCATTCTGCCAAGCACCAACTGCTGTTACAATATAACAAGGCTTAACGAGAGGCAGTTTCTGAGAACACTATCAGGATTAGGCTAGAAACACACCAGAATGTTTCCTTCCTGACAGAATTAGCCCTGTAAAGTGGAAAAAAACAAAAGGCTGTAGGAAGGAGATTTCTTCCAACAACCGGTTCGCCGAACTGCTCAGAAAGTTAACAAATGGTTCTCCCGAGGTGGTGCGAACCGGCTGAATCCCACCACTGACTCAGTTCAAACAATATTATTAACAAGTGTTGTAGCTGTAAATATTACATTAGTAGAGAATGTTTATCTTTTAAGGTAAGCATGGCAGTAGTGGGTTCTAAAACCCTTTACTACCGGTTCACGCGCGCTCACACATGTGCGTGACGCTTCTGGGCATGCCACCGCTGCTACCGGCTCTAAGAACCGGGCCGAACTGGGAGCAACCCACCGCTGAAGCATGGTGATATAGCTCCAGAACTTCTTTCATTAATTGTCACTTGTATTTTCTGAAAAGATACTCTCAGAGTTGAAGAACCCCATAAAAATATTTGTTTGGGAAATATTTTCCATATACAGTATGTAAACTGGAATTTCAGTCACAATAAAAATTAAACGGGTATTATTATTCATTTTGAGAGCATTCACCTTTCCCCAAAGGGTGAGATTTAATGGTCCCAATATCTGAAGAAATCTCTCTAAATGTTTTGTTCATATTACATACATTCATGTCAGTAACTGAATGATATCTTTTGGTATATACATACCTAAATATTTAGTAGATTCGATATATATGGAAATTAATTCTTAATTCAAGTTTGGTGGGTTGGAGGTTAAAACTCCCCAGCAAGAAGCTGGGACACAAGTTCATTGGGGCCATTCCCCATAGTGAAGATTATCAACCCGGTCACGGTGCAATTAAAATTGCCCTGACTGCTAGGGAAGATACACCCTGTATTCCATAGCAACCTCTTAAAACCTGTGGTTGGGTCAACCCTGAGACCACTACCCCATGAGCCCCCGGACCCAGTGATCTCTCCTTGCAAAACATCTACTCATTTGGTTATTGTTCTACCTTCAGGAGTTCTGAAGGGGGGAAAAAACAGGAAGTGGGGCCCTTCATACACTCAAAATCCCAGGTCCGAGCACATACCCAGGTCTTCAGAAGGCCAATCAGGTTGGGCTCATCCTAATCTCAGAAGGTGTTCCAGAGGGCAAGTGCTGCAGCAGAAAGTGCATGCCTCCTGGTTCCTGCCAGCTGACATTCCTTGGTTGATGAGACCCAAAGCATCCTATGGGACTGGATTGGGCAGGTAGAAACAACTGCAAGAACATGGTCCCTCAGGTAACCTCATCCCAAGCCATAAAGGCTTTATTGATGACAGCTGGCACCTTGAATGGCACCTGGAAACACAGTGGCAACCCGTGCAGTCCTTGAGACATTGGTATTACATGTGCCAAATAGCCAACACCATTTACAACCTCAGTCTGGAGATGCATTCTATATCAGCAGAAGCTTCTGAATGCTCCTCAATGACAGCCCCATGTTGGGTTGTGGTTTTTTTTCCCCCCGTCATTCATTCTGCTTCTTCTTCTTCTTGCATTAAGGCAACCAGAGCTGGTTGCAGTATTTCAGGTGATTTGTGATTTCTGACCCGAACTTACACTTAGCATGATCTCAACATTATACCTCTGTTGATGCAGTCTAATATTTCACTGAGTCTTTTGTCAGCGGCAGCACACTGTTGGCTTATGTATATAATGTGTATAAAATATAAAGAATACACTCACACATATTATCTGTGGTACAAAAGAACACCCAGATATTTCTGAAAGGTAGATACTCAGAAGCCAAATATCAATTGTTTTGTACCTGTACATCTGCTTTTTTCTCCTAAATGCAGAATCCTGCATTTCTCACCTTTTTAGTTGCATTTTGTTAAAGATCTCCCAAATTTTCACATTTTAGTAAAAACCCCAAATTAGATATAAGTATGGAAAGAAACCACTTAATATCATATATATATGACACCGATGACAGAGATAGGCTTGTTTTCAGACACAACTGGCTTCTTATAATCCATGAAGAAAATAGAGAATACTTCACTTATGCTCTTTGCCATTTTTTTTTTCTAGGGCTATCAGGCAAATAAATTTGGATGACTTCTCAATGGCCACAAAGGATTTGAGGAGACCTTTTGCAGCTGAGCTAAGGCAGCTTTATTCATAGGAAGCAGGAGAAAAGTCTCTTCGTGAAATCTTTAATCAATTAAAATTATACGAATATAACCCGTTGGGCCAAAATCTCAGCCTTACATTGCACTGAACAACTGCAATAGGCTGAGTAATCACTTATTGGTTAGCATTCAGTTGGACTTACTACCAAGTACGTGAAGCAGCACTAAATTCTTTTAATCTTCAGATTTTGACATTCAAGTTTTGTGGCAGATTGAATTAATACAGGGTGGGGACTCTCAGCGGGCACTGTCCCAAGGCAAGAGCTACTTGATTTTGTGGTCAAGTTGGATGTGGAGTTTTCCATATTTGTGGTCCTGAGCAATAATTTGCCTTCTCTGGGCTTCAAAGTGGAGATAGCATGGAAATCATGGACTTGATCCAGGTTACTGGTAACCTCTCTTACACTGAGAGATGACAGCATGGAATATAAATCCTTCCATTTTCCACCATTCAGTTACAACGGAAGACGCTTCTTGGATGAGAACCAAAACTTCTTCAAGAAAAACAAAGAAAATCCAGTTGCCTCTTGAAAAAGCACCTTTGGGACTCTCTCACATTGGGTGTCTCAATGTGCCCTCTCTAAAGTAAATGTCAAAATAAAATTGTAGCTGTGATGCTGTCTTCACACCAAGCAATCAAAAGTCACCCATCTACCCATCCCAAAAAGACACAAAGGCTGAGAATTTTGGATAAATATAAAATAATTTCAGTATAAAATCGTTACAATTCTTTAGCTGTGTCCCAGATATCATGAGCAGCTAGTAACTCCCTGTTAGTATTAAACAGATAAACTTCAAAACAAAACAAAAAAAATAGTAGCTTTTCAAAAGCTTAACATACTGACTACAGAGGTTTTACAGCCTGTTCAGTTCGATTAGAAATTGTATGAATGATACACAAGTCATTTTAATAAGCTGTTGGTCCATGTTCTCTAGACACAAAATGATCCCTGAAGCAATATGAATAGCAGTTTGTTTGTTTTCTTTTTAACTTTACCAGGGATGTTTACTTTGTAACTTACAGTTTTTATTGTGCCACCAAACATGGCATTCCAAGTGCTTTACATAGTAAAACTAATCAAACCCATAGAAAGTAAAACTAAAATCAACAGTCTTGACATCAAATTCAATAAACAGGAAAAGCTACTTCCAAGATCTGTCATCTCATCTTGAATGCAAAAAGCCACATTATTGGACAGAAACTTTAGTAATGCATCATGCTGAGTGTGTGTTGCAACTAAGAAAATTACTTTCCATTCCTCTTTTCTTTTTTAAATGCCTGCAAATTCTTGGGTCTTGAGAAAATTGACTGTCTAATCAATACCAACTCTTTAACGCAAAACAGAGAAGAAAGGTGACTCTTTTACACTTCTTATGTAGAGTAAGTTAACACACTGAACCATGACAGAATGAGATTGGTAAGAAAAATGAGGGAGGGAGGAATGAATGTGTGTGAGAGAGAATTTCCTGGAACCCAAATCTAATGCAAGAAGCAAAACAGAAAAAAAGATTTCTGCAAACTTTATCAAATATTCTATGAGGAGGAAAGATTGGAATTATCTCAATTTTCATCTGAAATGAAATGAAATGAAATAGCTCTTTGACCTACTCTTGACTGGTATAAGATATAAAGCAACTTAATTTTCTTAAATGACATAAAACAATTCCTCTCTTCTTCCATTTGGTTACAGACTGTTTCATATAGCTACTGTACTTTATATACACTATTTGGAAATATTACAGCTTTCTAGGACATTGAAGGCCCAAACATATCCTATGCTGATTTCATCACCATGATAATAATTTTTTTTAATAAGTAAACAAGGTTGTACTATCTCAAAAGAATGAGAATTGTTTTATTCAAACAGGAACGTCTTTTAGCAAAATCTATTCTTTCAAATAAAAAAATATAAGATTAAATTCACACGCGCGCGTGCACGCACGCACACACACACACACACACACAGGGAGAGAGGGAGAGGGGGAGAGGGGGAGAGGGAGAGAGAGGGAGAGAGAGGGGGGAGAGAGAGGGAGAGAGGGGGAGAGAGAGAGAGAGAGAGAGAGAGAGAGAGAGAGAAGTGAGAAGTATTGTAACTATTTAACTGAAAGAATAGATTGCATACATTGTATTATAAGCATTTTATTAAGATAGAAAGTTTGGAGTAATTTCATGAAGTCTGGGTTTTGAAGTTTATGTAACCATATTGAATATTTCTGTAAAAGCTGCATTCGCAGCTGTGCTTGTCAGCAAATTTTCCATATATCTGTTTTATGCTACTATTTAGGGGTTTCCACATTAAAATATTAATGAGATCGACATGGAAAGGTGCTAAAATGTACCAATTTTTAGACATCATCTTGGCTCCATCAGCATGCTGAACTCTTTCTTTTTTCTATTCCCATAAATATTATTCAAGTAATGCCTTTAAAATTAGTTGAATGAAAATACCTTGTGAGGCCAAGGGGAATAAACTGTGCTCACATTTCCTTTTAACTCAGGTCTTTGGGATGCTTACACTGTCACTCATTATTTCATTGCATGATTTCTTCTTCTACAAGTCTCCATTCTGTATTTGAGATATAATTTCAGCTTAGTTGACACTTCCAGAGAGATGGAATGGAAAACCCACAATGGAATTACCGAAAGCCTTAAAATAAATGGAAGCCATTTTTATTTATTTATGACAAAAGGTTTTAACCTATCACTATCACCATCACTTTCACAAACCCACAGGTTTAGCACAAATATTTTTCATTGTATGAACCTCAGCATTAATTCTCAGTTTTTGAACATTCAAGATTTCTCTCCCCACATTTACAATGACTATGACCTTATTAGGGTAAACTATTATACCAGACTGATCATAAAGGTCACATTACTATTTTTTATATAACTTCTTACATTTTATTTCTTTTTAGAAGGAAATGGTAATTCTTGGTAGCTCTTCATTTAAGCTTTAATTTAAGAATTTAAGTTTCAAGGAATTGTTGAGTGACATCCTACTGAATTACAGACATGTGAGGTATTGTTTTAGTCACATTGATATTATTTTTTCTTTATATTATTTAGTGTCAGGTAAATGCCTGAGCAAATTGTTTGGCAGGAATAGTGGAAAAGCAGTGTCAATATCATGTGAGACAAATCTACACAGCGTTACGTCACTTGCAAAGTCATGGAATCAATCATTACCCAATCTATTACCCTCCACCTAGAAACAAACAACCTACTCTCCAACAAACAATTTGGTTTCAGGAAAAATTTATCCTGTAATCTGCAACTACTACACTGCAAAAACATATGGACTACACATCTCGATCAGGGCAAAGCAATAGACGCAATTTACATAGACTTCTGTAAAGCCTTTGATTCAGTGGTACACGACAAACTACTTCTAAAACTAAAATCTTATGGCATTTCTGGACTCCTACATAAATTGATAGCTGCCTTCCTGTCAAACAGGCAACAAGTGGTCAAAATAGGAAGCGATCTATCAAATCCTGTACCAGTTAACAGTGATATTCCCCAAGGCAGCGTTTTATGACCAACACTCTTTATACTTTACATAAATGACCTTTGCGATAATATTAAAAGCAACTGCGTTCTCTTCGCTGATGATGTAAAACTATTCAACACCACCAACAATGCTACCACCCTTCAAAAAGACCTTAACTATGTGTCAGAATGGTAAAAAAATTGGCAACTTAAAATCTCAACCAACAAATGCTCTGTCTTACACATTGGCAAAAAAAAAATCAGAATACAAAATACAAGCTAGATGGACATGATCTTGTAGATGACCCACACTCTGTCAAGGACCTCGGAGTACTCATCTCTAATGATCTAAGTGCCAGAGCCCACTGTAACAACATTGTCAAAAAGGCATTAAGAGTTTTTAACCTAATCTTGCGTAGCTTTTTCTCTGGTAATATCGTTCTACTAACTAGAGCATACAAAACATTTGCTAGACCAATTCTCGAATACAACTCATCTGTCTGGAACCCGCACTGCATATCAGACATTAATACAATTGAGAGAGTCCAGAGATATTTCACGAGAAGAGTCCTCCATTCCTCTACCCGCAATAAAATACCTTGTGCCACCAGACTTGAAATTTTGGGCTTAGACAACTTAGAACTTAGCCGCCGTCGGTCTCACCTAAGCATAGTGCATAAAATTATCTGCTACAATGTCCTACCTGTCAATGACTACTTCAGCTTCAACCACAACAATACACGAGCAAACAACAGATACAAACCTAAGGTAAACCGCTCCAAACTCGATTGCAAAAAATATGACTTCAGCAACAGAGTGGTCAATGCCTGGAATGCACTACCTGACTCTGTGGTTTCTTCCCCTAACCCCAAAAACTTTAAACTTAGACTGTCTACTGTTGACCTCACCCCATTCCTAAGAGGTCTGTAAGGGGCGTGCATAAGCGCACCAACGTGCCTACTGTCCCTGTCCTAATATCTCTTTTCATTCGTATCATTTTCATGTAATGTTTATACTTTTATCTGTTATCTTATATATGCTTGACAAAATAAATAAATAAAAATAAAAATAAATAAAAATAAATCTATCTATCTATCTATCTATCTATCTATCTATCTATCTATCTATCTATCTATCTATCTATCTATCTATCTATCTATCTATCTATCTATCTATCATCTGTCTCCATTCATCCATTCATCCACCATCCACCATCTATCTAATCACAAACTGTTCTCTGGTATCAGCATTCAAACCTCTACACCTTCTGACGAGAATATTTTACATTCAGGTAGAAGTTACTAAAATGGGTCAAGCATATGATTGCCTGGCATACATCAATCACTATGGAAATACAAAATATGAATTTATCACCCGATAAGCAGCTAAATGTACCATTTCCTTTCTTCATATTATGCCAACTGTACAAACTCATTCATTTTCTTATCGTTGCTTGTGTAAAATAATCCCATGTATCTGGAAGGCATTTGAGCTAAATTACAAGCACAATGAAGCTCTATAAAAATATTGAGAAAAAAAGAGAGTGGGAAGAAAAAGAAGGTAAGTACAGGATTGATTGAAATCTAAGGGTAAAAGCTTGGATTCCAAAGCAAATAAAATGTCTACAGAAGAAAGTTAGCTGTTGCCACCATCACTCTGAACTAGTTTATAATTTCCCCAAAGCATCCTTTAATCAACCTGGTTGATGTGGAAGAGAGTACAAGATAGTGATAGTTAAGAGAGCATGTAATCTATCTCACACCACAGCTTTCTGTTGTTATGAAAACTGCAGATTCATCTTGTTGATTGAAGTTCACACTGCATAACAAGCAAACAAATCTTCTCAGAGTGCCTGAGGCTCTTCTATCTAGGCTGAAAAAAAGGAGACTTCTAGAATGGTAAATACAGTCCACCTTCCCTTAAGCTCCCTGGGAGCATAATATAATATAGCATCCATATGTCTATGCTCCCAGACGTTAAGGAAAGATGGCTTATATGTACCATTCTGATAGATTCTATATACCCTTCATGCAACATATCTATGGTAAGTGCCAGGATTTGGATAGCTCCTAAAGCTAATGCACTGTATATACAGTTAATCTAAAATGCAAAAGTACACAAAGTCAATTCCTGGAGGATTATTTAAATCCCAGAGAATAAAAGATAGTTACTTATGGTTTATGAATCCAAAATAGGACAAAAATGGTTATACCACCTGTTGGTGACTACCAAGTGATGACTACTACCCAGAGCAATGGTTTAAATGTTTCTGTACAACTTGGCTGCCATCTAATGGTCATCCAGATATTTTTTTTCCAGTCCAGAACTGGTAACTCTAAAATAATCCAAGCATTTCACCCATCATCATTGCCTCTTTCTTGGGAATTATCTGAAAGGAACAATCATCCTTACAGAGTAAAATGGCTTCCTTTGCAACAATTTTTCAGAAACTTTTAAGGTCTGTATTCTTCTGGAGGTTCATTAGAAAATGACAGTTTGCCATCTTTGCTCAGAAGTCATTTCTTCATTAACAACTACATTATTGGTTGGTTCTTGTGTGTGTGTGTGTGTGTGTGTGTGGAGGGGAGTGGATGGATGGGGGAGGACCAAGAGCCTGACAGAAGCAGCTGCCACATCTGCAGATGAATACCAAGAGGGAAAGCGGCTTGACAATTTAATGGTTGTAGAACAGCAACTTTTTAAGAGAAATGCTAACCAGATCTTTCAGGATGTCCAATGCTGCAGTCATTGCCACTGTAACTGAGTTCATCCTCTTACTGGTAATAATCCTCTTCTTCTCTTCCTTTCCACCTTTCCCAACATCGTAGTCTTTTTTTGAAACTAGGTATTCACCAGTAGTGGGATTCCAAATCTTTTCCTACCGATTCTATGAGAGTGCGCTTCGCGCACGCAGCACTCAAAGACCGCCCTCGGTGTCAGCGCTGGTGAGCTGAGCTGTTGTTTAGCTCAGCTGAGGCGCAGCAATCCACTCTGCCGCACAAATCAGCTGAGCTAAAAAAACAAGGGAATATAGGACAGGGAACGGCGGGGGGCGGGAGAATGGGGCCAACCAGAGGTGGTATTTGCCCGTTCTCCGAACTACTCAAAATGTCCGCTACCGGTTCGCCCGAACCGGTCCGAACCAGCTGAATACCACCTCTGGTATTCACATAATTTGTCTGAAGTAGGACAATGCAAGCTTAGTTTATTTGTATCTTGAACGAGAAGTCGGAATTAATTTGTTTGATGATGCATTGGTTTGTTTTCTTGGCTGTTCTTAGGAGTCTTCTATCAAAGTTCAAAGTTCATCAATATTCTTCTTATCCTGCTTCCTAAAAGTCCAACTTTGGCTTCCACAGAGTGTCATATGCAATATAATTGCTTGCATGTTTCTTAACTTTGCAGGTACAGAGATATCGTGACATCTGAAAAACGTTCCCAAGGCCTTCACGGCTGCTCTACCAAGTGCTACTCTGCAGTGTATTTCTTGACTGCTTGTTCCTTTATTGTTGATGGTTGATCCTAAAAGGCAGAAACTATCCACCACACTGATATCTTCATTCCCAATTCTAAGGCTGGTTGTTCCACCTGTTATCATTAGTTCTTCTTCTTTATTTTTAATTTTAGTCCAACTTTTTTCAAATTGCTCCTTAATTTTTATTACCAGAGCTTGAATAGGCTTTCCACATTCAGCTATCAAAGTACTGTCATCAGCATAGCATATTACTTATGCTTCTTTTTTCCAATTTTAAAACCATACTCATCTTCTTCCAATCCAGCTTCCCTTAATAAACATTCTGCAGATAGGTTGAATCAATAAGAGGAGAATATGCAGCCATGTTACACTCATTTGCCAACCTGGAGCTAGTCTGTTTCACAATGTTCTGTCCAGAGTGTGGCTTCCTGACCAATAGATAAGTTTCTCATAAGGACAATAAGGTGCTCTGGAATTCCTATTTTTCTGAGCACATGTCATGGCTTGACATGATCAACACAATCAAAGGCCTTTCTCTAATCAATGAAGCACATACTGCCTTCTTTTGGATATACTTTGCCTTTCTCAATTATCTAGCCTGCATCAACAATACAGTAATGCCTCATATTCCTCAGCTTTAGATGGTTTGGCCATATACAAATTTGGCAAACAAATAAGCAAATAGTCTTTACTTGAACTGTTAGGCAGCATTGATATAGGTACTATGATAGCAATAGCACTTAGCAATAACACTTAGACTTATATACCGCTTTACAGTGCTTTACAGCCCTAAGTGGTTCACAGAGTCAGTATATTGCCCCCAACAATCTGGGTCCTCATTTTACCCACCTCGGAAGGATGGAAGGCTGAGTCAACCTTGAGCCGGTGAGATTTGAACTGCCGAACTGCAGCTAGCAGTCAGCTGAAGTAGCCTGCAGTGCTGCACTCTAACCACTGCGCCACCTCGGCTCTTAAACCATTTGGATACTTAGCAAATAACAAGATGTCCCCAAAACTTACTAGTTTATGCTAGTTATTTTTTTCTTTTAATGAGAAGAGAGAAACCCTAATTTAAAAAAAAAACAACACCTCAATGTGTAATAGATCAGGGATGTCAAACTCAAGGCCCGGGGGCCAGATCAGGCCCATGGGGTGCTTAGATCTGGCCCGTAGGGCCACCCTGGAATCAGTGAAGGACTGGCCCTTGGTGCTTCTGCCAGCAAAAACAGAGCTCGGGAGGGCCGCATGCTCCGTTTTCACTGGCAGAGGGTTGCAGGAGGCCATCTCAGCTGAAAACAGAGCTCGGGAGCCCGTTTTTACTGGCAGAGCATTTGGACCACCACAGGCGCCTCCGACACGAGTGACATCAAGCTGGCCATGGCCATCCTGGCCACACCCACCCCGGCCCCCTGAGGTCAAACACAACCCTGATGTGGCCCTCAATGAAATCGAGTTTGACACCCCTGTAATAGATGAATATTTTTAAATATATATACTGTTAAAACTAATCTAAACTTACTCCTCTTTGTAGTTACCAATAATAGTTCCCAGCTTTTCATTTTGGCTTTTTTTGCTTGTATCAACTTGCTATTTATTTATTTATTTATTTATTTGCAACCTTAGGCTTTTCACATTCTTTCTTCATCTAATTCTATATTCCTATTTGCTCCTTGCATATCTCTTTATCTTGATTCTTCTTAAGTGTTACATTTTCTACTGTTAGTCACATTATTACTTCAATATTGTCTACCTTTTAGGTGATCAAAATGGCAATTCATTCATCCCTTTCTCTTTCTTCTTAGTTGTCTAAACTTAACACTTCACCTTCCTATGAACTCATTTATTCTACTGAAATATCAAATTCATTCAGTCATTTGACCCTCCTGGGCTTATTTCTGATCTCCAGCAGAACAATCTCAAAACCAATGAGACTCTATGGCTGTAAAATAACTAACTCAGAAACTAATTCACATTTTACAGTCATAACCTCATCATTGCCACTTTATAGGACTAATAATCAGCTGAGAAGATCTCCATTCATTTCATGTTGCCCCCATCCCCCCGTGAGACTGAAAAGCACAATGGAATTAAACCAGAGAAAAATGGTTCCATTCCAGAAGAAATACAGAGAAATATAACAATAATGGAAAAGATTTTCAGCAGTGGTACTTATGCAGCATTCAGTATTACCCAGGAGCCAAATGGTATCTCTGGTCGAGTGCTTAAAGACTGTGCTGATCTTTAGGCTGGAGTCTTTACCAAAACCTTCAATCGGTCTTTATCCCAATCCACTATTCCATCTTGTTTGAAGGCTTCCACCATTGTTCCACTGCCAAAAAAATTTCACTATCAATAACCTCAATGATTACAGACCAGTGGG
>QLTV01003121.1:787405-798078 GCA_003457575.1 Thermophis baileyi
TTATTATTTCCATTGTTTGCTATGGGACATTTTTTTGCTGAAAATCAGAAGTAAATGCTGATTTCCGGCATACATGTCCTATATCACTGTCGTGTAACTGTGAGGCACTGCACAAATGCATCAATGCAGGTCGGCTGCTGAGAACTCAAAATGTGATCACACAACTGTGGAAGGGAGAGGCCAACAGAACTTCAATTCCAGATTATAAATACTTTTGGGTGGTCTGTCATAACTTCAAATAGCCACTAAGCAACTGGTCGTAAATTAAGGACTATATGTTCTAACCATGAAAGCCAGTGAATATTATGTACATACTTCTAAATAGACAAGAAACACCCTTTAACATCCTGTGCACTAACACAGGCAAGCAACCAAACAATTCCCTTTGGAGTGGAATCATGCCAAAGCAACGAGTTACAGTGAAAATCAAACTATTATTTCAATAAATGTGAAGTATGTATATTTTTGTTTTTTTACTCTTGAGCAAGCAACCAGGACTGTGATTTGGACTGCTGTGGATTTGTCTCTTTGGACCATTGATGAGTTAAGAAGAGAAACAAGTAGCTTCATAGGTGGAGGTCTTCTCCAGCTTGTAGAATCTCCTGCTAAATTTAAGGAGGAAGTACAATGGCAGCCAATGAAGCAATACACTTCTATTCTGGGAGCAGATAAATCAGAACCCTTATACTTTGGGTTCAAGTTAACATAAACTCTAGTTGCTTAAGAAATGGTTAGGAGTTTGAGAAAAAAAACTGAATTTCCTGTAAACAGTAAGTGTTGTTAACAAGGGGAAACTCAAATGCTACAGCATTTTCTGTGGCTTGTTTGAATAGAAAAGACTGAATTGCCACATTAACTGAGATATTTCCATTGTTACATTAATCATATCTATGTACAAATACCCTGTTTCCCCCAAAATAAGACATCCCCTGATAATGAGCCCAATTGGGCTTTTTAGTGCATGGCAATAAGGCCAAGTGCTTATTTCAGGGTTCAAAAAAATATAAGACAGGGTCTTATTTTCAGGGAAACACGGTATATATTTTTCTGCGTATAAATTTTTGCTTGAAATTTTAATCCAGGAAAGTGGGGGAGGGAGAAGAAAGAGAGAGACAGAAAGAAAGAGAAACAAACTCCTTGCCTTACATATCAAAAGTTAAGGAATTATAAGCATCAACTTAATTAAAAATGATGTAATTCTTTTGTACCTCTTTAACACTAGAAGCTAATTAGGTTCTATTAATTAAGAAAATCTTTCATACTTTAATATTTAGATATGCTTTAATGCTATGGAGTTAAATAAATTGACTTTCAAATTTAGGTGCATAAAAGTGTGACACATTAAACCCGTTTTTGACATTTCTAAGGGAGAATAATGAAATCCTTATCAAGCCAATATTCATGCTCATTTAGGGTGCCATAGCTGGAGTCACGAACTGTTCTACGACATCCCACATTTTCCTTCAGGTGTTACAAATATTACATTGGAGAGTTCCACAAATTAATTAGCAGTATAAAAACTTTTATAAATAAAGTCAATTCAATAAAGACAAGTCCTATTAAAATGCAAACTATCATTCAAGATGAAATGAACAGAAATACTGAAGACTGACTACTAAGAACATCTTGAAAAACAATTTGTTGAATATTAATGCTTAGCAAATGTCATTTCTGCTCCAAATACTACTAGTAATTAACCTTTGTTTTTGTTTCTTTAAAAGAGAAAAACCTTATGGAAGAAGTAGAATTTTAATAAGCTCAGTTTCACAGTTAGAATTTTAGAAGACAATGCAAACTGTATTGCCATTATATCTTCCAAGGCATGTAGTACTTGATAACATATTATTTTAATAATAAGTTAAATAACACGTTTCTTTTCTTAAACATCAAGAAATGGAAATTTAATCGAAACTGGATTCTGTTTAAATATGGATTTATTGATATCATCATATGCCTTGTATGCCATAAATCTCCATACAATATGTTTTTGGCACCAAAATGCTCACAAATAGCACAAGAAATCATTTCACCATTAAAAAGATTTCCCATCTGAAACCAATAGTGGCTTTCAGTTGCTAGCTGAAACCAAAAAAACAGAAGAGATGGATTTCAAACTGTCTAGAAAATGTTTACAGATATCTCAAAGTCTTTCTTCAAGGTCACTTACAAAGTGAAAAAAGAGTAGAGCCCTTCTTGTGGGACATATCTCTCTGAAGACAACCTTTGAATATCAAAATAGAATGTGGGGGTCTAGAACAGAGAGTCTTATGCAGAGGTGGGTTCCTCCCGGTTTGGACCGGTTCTTTAGAACCAGTAGTAACTTGGCGGCCTGGGTCGCTAGAACTGGCAGTGACCCAGGCCTGCCACGCCCCTGAACTGGTTCTTTCGGCGGTGCCATAGGCACCGCCATTTTGTTTTTTAAGCACTGCGCATCTGTGAAGCGCGCTCGCGCCCATGTGGCGCAACACTGAGCGAAATGGCAGCGAAGAAAAGAAGAACCCACCCCTGGTCTTATGTAATGTTATTGTAAAGAAATGGAGTCTTATGTAATGTTATATTACATTATGTTATGATATGATATGATATATGATATGAATAAGCAGTTGGATGGAAAAGGAATTTGTAGTAACTTATCTCATAAGGAGAAGCTCAGAGAAAAAAAAAGATTCAAAGTGTTTAAAGAGAGTCTACCTTAACAAACTCACTGGTAAAAGAGGACTCGAGGTTATTATTACCTAAATTCTTCCATCAAGCTCCTTATTTGAAATCTGTACAGTCTTGCTTGCTTTATCATGCCTTGCCTTATGGGGCTTAAAAACTTTATTAGAAGAGCTCCTTTCTGTGATTTTCAGCTTTTTCTTCAAAAATATATTTTTTTAATTTATAACCCAAACTCATTCTTTCCCAGCATGAAAGGATATCAGAACTAATCTCTCTTTTCTCTCTCTTCACTTCTTCCCATATTTCAGAATGGAGGACTTAATACATATTGCAGTAAAAAGATACATTCATAAGGCAGTAGTAAAATCCATTTCTTAGACCCAAAGATGCTTTTTCAGGAGGCAACTGGACTTTTTATTTTTTATTTTCTTTTGAAGACGTTTCACTTCTCATCCAAGAAGCTTCCTCATTTCTTCAGCTGAAGAAGCTTCTTGGATGAGAAGCGAAACGTCTTCAAAAGAAAAAACAAGAAAGTCCAGTTGCCTCCTGAAAAAGCACCTTTGGGACAACCATGACCTGGATGACTGAGAATCTCTACAGTCCATTTCTTAGTGTTTGCTTATGTCTGGTTTAACATATGGTCCAACTAGTTTATCAGCAAAATCTTTCATGTCAGGATGCAGTCTTTTCTGATCAGAATACTATAAGGAAGAAATATGAATAATGAATACTATAAAGAAGAAATAAGAAAACAATTTAATATTGTATGCTGGTAAAGTCACCATGTGTGTTGGTTCACCATATAAATGTGATAGATAAATAAATAAATAAATAAATAAATAAATAAATAAATAATGAATAAATATACAATAAGTAATTTCACATCTACAACACATTTGTTAGATATTAACGAGCAAACTAAATATATCAATATTACCAGTAGTGGATTTCTCTTACCTGTGCTACCTGTTTGGGAACAGGAGCGTGCGTGCATGTGCATGCGCTTTGCGTGTGCGCAACACTTCTGTGCATGCGCAGAACCTTCTGCGCATGTGCAGAGCGTTTTTGATGATATCCAGGTGGGTGGGCGAAGCCTCCCACTGCCGCAGCTACCGGTTCTCCCAATCCGGGGCGAACCGGTAGCGACCCACCACTGAATATTACTCAATGTGTTGTTATGGCTGCTAGTGTAAGTATTACTAGATAATATGTAATGACATCTTTAGTTACCTAGCTGCTTGGCTAAAAACCAATTTAGTATAGTAGAGAAAAAATTAAAATCAAAGAAATGTGATGTCATGAGTAAGAACTTGATCTCTGACCAGGTTTTCTTAGTGTTTGCTTATGTCTGGTTTAACATATGGTCCAACTAGTTTATCAGCAAAATCTTTCATGTCAGGATGCAGTCTTTTCTGATCAGAATACTATAAGGAAGAAATATGAATAATGAATACTATAAAGAAGAAATAAGAAAACAATTTAATATTGTATGCTGGTAAAGTCACCATGTGTGTTGGTTCACCATATAAATGTGATAGATAAATAAATAAATAAATAAATAAATAAATAAATAAATAATGAATAAATATACAATAAGTAATTTCACATCTACAACACATTTGTTAGATATTAACGAGCAAACTAAATATATCAATATTACCAGTAGTGGATTTCTCTTACCTGTGCTACCTGTTTGGGAACAGGAGCGTGCGTGCATGTGCATGCGCTTTGCGTGTGCGCAACACTTCTGTGCATGCGCAGAACCTTCTGCGCATGTGCAGAGCGTTTTTGATGATATCCAGGTGGGTGGGCGAAGCCTCCCACTGCCGCAGCTACCGGTTCTCCCAATCCGGGGCGAACCGGTAGCGACCCACCACTGAATATTACTCAATGTGTTGTTATGGCTGCTAGTGTAAGTATTACTAGATAATATGTAATGACATCTTTAGTTACCTAGCTGCTTGGCTAAAAACCAATTTAGTATAGTAGAGAAAAAATTAAAATCAAAGAAATGTGATGTCATGAGTAAGAACTTGATCTCTGACCAGGTTGACTCAGGGTTCAAGTCCTTCTCTATATACGGAAACTCATGGTTTGGGATTAGTCATTACTTGACAGGTTGCTGTTATGGGGATAAAATGGGGGAGATCTGCATGAAAAGTGTCTTGGGAATGATGACAGAGATATGCAAGATAAAGTTAATAACGTTGATGTCCCGTGCCATGATTTGAGACAATAAAGGAGTCCAAGGCCTTGACTCAAAGGACACTAAAAAGACCATTTTATTTCTAGTGGTGGCAGCAGATGAATCTTCATGGCAGAATAACAGAGGGCCATGTCACATTTCCCATAGTTTACAAGAAATAGTCTCCAATAATAACTTAAGTATTCTGTTATGGGTAGCAATATTTCAGTCTTTTGTGGAAGTTTAAATTTGCATTGCAAAATGTATAACCGCCCTGAAGAAACTGTGACAGTGACTAAGTATACATGTCAGGTTCCAGAATAAGCCTCAGTAACAAGAACCACAAACACAATGCTGGTTTGCAATCTTCTTTACTTGACTTCTCCGGCACGTACTGATAAACACTTGTAAAACTAAATGTAATCTGTGTTCAACCTGCGCGATGTGTGCTCCCCACCACCTTTAACCATCGCGCGCACACCCAGGTGATTAGCATTCCGCCAATCCGAAGCTGATTCCCTCTTCCGGAATCTGCATAGCCGACACCCAGTAGCTCTTCGGGTGTGCTGGCATCTGACATCATCCAATAGAGCAGTAGCCGATTCCCAGCTGCTAGCCTGCTTTACCGATGTCAGCTTTCATCCCCCAGCAAGCGTCATGGCTCTGTATCACGCCGCCCCCTGAATGTCAGCTCCAGACCTGAAGGTACGCGGAGCTGACAATACATTTATATCTAGACCTATATCTATTGCTTTAGGCCTAGATGAAATAATATTCAATAAAATCTACACTCATCAAAATTATAACTGACCCAAGTACTAATTGCTAGTTTTGTTTTGGGTCAATTGTATCTTGGTTAAACTTAAAAACTGTATGCACTGAGAGGGTTAAAGTTGGAAATTTACATCTATGAAATTGCAGAATCAAGAACGAATCTAAAGGATTTGAAATGATGTGTAGCACTCAAAAACAGCTGTATGTCCTGGTGTTTTATCTATATTGAAAATTGGGATTAATTAGCTCAAATTTGTACCCAACTTCTGTATTGTTCGCATTTAAAGGTAGTATGCACTTACCGGTAACTACAATTAGGAACAGCGGCTCTGTCGATAAATGATACGGTTAGTAAGTATTTGCTTTTGGTGTTAGAGCTAAGCTTATATGTTAAACTAGGAATAAATCAAGCCTGTATGGTCACACATTTATAAATGCTATTGTCCCGTGGAGGAGGGGGATGGAAAGCACACATACATACAAGAAATTTATTTCTTGGGTCCTATGCATAGAGCTGCCCAGTGGGGAAATGAATGAAACTTAAGCCATTAATAGGAACTCCAAAGTGTGAAATGTAATTAAAAATAACCAAAAGTTACAATTTGTTTTGCATACAATTTTGCCAGTTATAATATCTTTACTTAACCACTAAAATCACTGGTTCCAACATTAAACATTTATATAGAAATGAGACATCTTCAATAAGCACAGAAAGGTTGAAAAAAAGTGTTATTATGTCATATCTGGCCCTTCCAAGCACGCATTCAGTTTTTTGACCAGAGTTTTCAAAATATTTAATGACTCTTAGTGCTGCAAGTTCCATTAGGCAGATAGGTAGGTAAATCCTGAGATTATTTTAACAAAAGCCAGTCTACTAGGAACTAAGAGAATCAATCAGAAGCATTAAATAGTGAAACAGTTTATTTTTATAAACTGTTTAAGACAATCAGAAGACTTATTTGTTTTCTACAAGGACTCTGGATTAGACTTTCAAAGATTTTGTTTATATTGTTCTATTGACAAAATGATGATTTCTAATTAGATACCCAATCTAAGGCAGAATTCTGCTCTCTCTCTCTGGGAAATTTGCTTCAGTTTAATTAGCCAAGGAATCAACATGGCTCTGTTTAATTCAATGAGTATGAGAGACACAGGAATGATCATTGTCAGAGCTTTTGTTGCTGCCAGTTCTAACTTCTCCCGCTTGGACCATCAGATTAGGAATAAAATGGAAAAAACATGGAAACTCACAGCAAAGGTTTGGACAATTCCCAAGCAAAACGTAAGAACCAAAACACACAGAGATGCCATAAGATTTTAGTTTCAGAAGTAGTTTGTCGTGTACCACTGAATCAAAGGCTTTACAAAAGTCTATGTAAATTGCGTCTATTGCTTTACCCTGATCGAGTTGTGTAGTCCATATGTTTTACAAATAAATAAAATAAATAAAATAAATAAATAAATAAACATACAGCCATAATAAATCTCTGAAATACTAAGTGATAATAGTAAAAGCAACATTTTTACTACCATTCCATTTTACTCTAAGAATTAAGTATGTATATGTATATGTATGTCAGGAGTGAAATCCAGCAGGTTCTAACAGGTTCTGGAGAACTGGTAGTGGAAATTTTGAGTAGTTCAGAGAACCAGTAGCAGAAATTTTGAGTAGTTCAGAGAACTGGCAAATACCACCTCTGGCTGGCCCCAGAGTGGGGTGGGAATGGAGATTTTGCAATATCCTTCCCCCTGGAGTGGGGTGGGAATGGAGATTCTGCAGTATCCTTCCCTTGCCACGCTCACCAAGCCATGCCCACCAAGCAACACCACGCCCACCAAGCCACGCCCACAGAACCGGTAGTAAAAAAAATTGGATTTCACCACTGATGTATGTGCATATGTAATGTAATGTAGGAATAATATAATTAACATAACGTAAGGTAAGGTAAGGTAAGGTAAGGTAAGGTAAGGTAAGGTAAGGTAAGGTAAGGTAACGTAACGTAACATAACATAACATAACATAACATAACATAACATAACATAACATAACATAACATAACATAACATAACATAACATAACATAACATAACATAACATAACATAACATAACATAACATAACATAACATAAAATAACATAACATAGTAATATAGTAATGTAAGATACATTATATTATATTTAATTACAATATAATCATACTTTTGCATGAGTGTTTATTGCAGCCACTTTTCAGTGCAGTATGAATTCAATTTGTATGCAAATTGTGCACAAGTTACCAATCAATTTCTACTAACAGATTTTCAATAGATCAAATGATGCAAGTTAAGAATAGGGACAGGATTCTTGGTGGCAAACAGAACCTGCTATTGTCTAGACTGGGATGTTTATAGATATGTGGTAATTATAGTATCTTATCTAAGGATGCTTGAATATTCCTAAATCTAAAATAAGACTGTTAATATTTCCAGGAAAAAAAGAAAGCTCACAAAACTCAATATCCACATGAGCTCTGTGAATTTTTTTGCATCCTCTTCATCTCATCAGCATGTACAGAAAGCAGGTATTGCAACAAATGTTCAGAGAATGAGTTGGTAATGCACATGAATTTAGAGAATGAAGCAGACCACTGGATATGAATGTGAGCATATATAAATCTTGCATTACATGTTATAATTATGTATACGGTATATCTGGAAACCTACTTAGGCAATGTGGATTATTTATAGCACAATACAAGTAGTCCTTAATTTACGATAACAATTGATCCCCAAAATTTCTGTTGCTAAGTGAGACAAATTGTTAAGTGACTTTTGCTCCAGTTTACAACCTTTGTTGCCACAGTTGTTAAGTGAATCCCTGCAGTCGTTAAGTTAGTAACTTGGTTGTTAAGTGAATTTGGCTTCTCCATTGACTTTGCCTGTCAGAAGTTTGCAAAAGGTGATCACATGACCCTGGGACATTGCAACCATCACAAATATGAACCCATTGCTAAGCATTGCTGAGCCACGGTGGCGCAGTGGTTAGAGTGCAGTACTACAGCCTACTTCTGCTGACTTCTGCTGACTACCGGCTGCCTGCAATTTGGCAGTTCAAATCTCATCAGGCTCAAGATTGACTCAGCCTTCCATCCTTCTGAGGTGGGTAAAATGAGGACCCAAATTGTTGGGAGCAATATGCTGACTCTGTAAACCGCTAAGAGAGGGCTGTAAAGCACTGTGAAGCGGTATATACGGTAAGTCTAAGTGCTATTGCTATTGCTAAGCATCTGAATTTTGATCATATGAACATAGGGATGCTACAATGGACCTAAGTATGAATAAATGGTTACAAATCACTTTTTCCAGGTCCATTGTAACTTTGAATGGTTACTAAAAGAGTGGTTGTAAGTCAAGGCTACCTGAACTGCCAATTTCTGGTACCTGAAATATGTTATATATAAAGTTGATCTGAATCTAAATGGGAGACTTTCTGAATGTTCCACACATTCCTCAGAGTTTCCTAGAGAAGAAACCTGATACAAATATGATACATCAATTTGAAATAGGGTTTTTTTTTTCCAGCCGTGCTATCTTTTTGCTGAATGCTATTCCTGAATGATACAGCCACACAGAAAGAGGCATTTAAGCATTTTCAACCGAGCCCTATTTTTAGAGCAAAGTTTGGGCCAGTGCCTTTAAGTATTACCAAACAGAATTTAAAACTAAGATTAGCTCTTGAGCCTCTGTTTCCAATGCTCTGAGTTGTTGTGTTGGCAATGCAAGCATGAAAGTGTAAATGTTCCATTAGCTCAAGGGAAACCAAAGTTAAAGCTTCTGGTTGGTTGCATTGGAGAAGCTGAGAACAAAGGGCACGAAACCCAAGTAGCATTAGCTTTGCTAGTCTAACTCTGAGTAGCTGAGAGTACAATAGAGGAATACATCTCATTAGCTAAAGCTTCTGTCAATATTATCACATCATTCAACCTCCCTCTTGTTCTATATATATATGGTTTTAAAATTGCAACATCATATATTGTTTGTAAGAATTTACAAAGCTGCAGAAATCTCCACAGTGTTTGGAGTCACCCAGTTGTAGCTTTGAAGCTAGCTCCCACTTTTGTTGCTAATCTGCTTTGGTGATGTAATTCCATAAGAAATTGCTAGATTGACTCACACATTCAAAGAATTACATAAATATCATCAGTTAACTTCATACTTCAATTCCATTCAATTGCCAATGTTACAATATCACAGAATAGGAGCTGTGGTGGCGCAGTGGTTAGAATGCATTATTGCAGGCTAACTCTGCCCACTGCCAGGAGTTCAATCCTGATT
The DNA here is from genome assembly GCA_003457575.1 of Thermophis baileyi. Lineage (NCBI taxonomy): Eukaryota > Metazoa > Chordata > Lepidosauria > Squamata > Dipsadidae > Thermophis > Thermophis baileyi. The sequence goes on from QLTV01003121.1 coordinate 797,338, forward strand.
GGCTCAAGGTTGACTCAGCTTTCCATCCTTATGACATGGTAAAATGAGGACCCCAAATTATTGGTGGCATTATGCTGACATTGTAAACCACCCAGAGAGTGCTGTAAAGCACTATAGAGCGGTATATGTGAGTGCTATTGCTATTCACATACCATCCTTTTGCAAATTAGGTCTGTGAATTCAGTTCATTGATGATATTGCCAGCTATTTACATACTGAATCATATATATATATAATTTTGACATACAAAATGATCACCATCTAGAATACAACATCATGAATATAATGATAATTGAAAATCAAATAGTATCCTTTGTAGATGTGTAATGCCCAGGGACAACAGAATTGAGAATTGGGGGGGAAATTTTAAAAAAATATGTATATCATGATTGAAAAAAAAGATGAGAATGAAAAAGATCTTTCAAATTCATCCCTGTATTTCATCTATGTATTCCAACAAAATTTCTGATTTTTTATCACCTTTTACAGTTTCACACACATTTTTTAGCATAACAAATAATTCCTCATACATCCAAATCTCCATATTGCCAATTTAAGCTTTTTATATTATATCAAAAATTTTGTGGGAAGATACAGAGCAAAAATCAGGAGAGGAGGTGGTAAAAGAGACAAATGAGGAACAAGTAAACAACATAGAAGAAGAAGGGACTGAAAGTAAAAAAACAATGTGATGATTTCACTGGGATTTACAGTGGTAAGAAAAGAGTTGAGAGCGGGGAA
>QLTV01003121.1:799027-816580 GCA_003457575.1 Thermophis baileyi
ACCTATTCGGCCCTGTGCTTTGATTTACCTTGGGGGATGTACAAGGGGGGGAGGGCCATCTGTTTTCTCTCGGTTTGGAAGCCTGACAGAAGAAGCGCATGGGAACGACTCCTTATCTCTTTCTCAGGACCACCCATTTCCACAACATCTTCGCACCTGTGGATTGGCTCATTCAACATCAAACTGAGAGGAGGGGTTTCTAACCACTTTATCCTAATGGAATTGCCTGGGGGGAACTCAGACCCTGCTTTGCATTGTCTTGCATTCACTTCCTTTCAATAAAAGTTTCCTTTTGAAATGCTAAAGTTTCGAGAGTCTATGCTTTCTTGAAAAAGAGGGGGGGGGAGATATCCTGAATATATCTTACAATGTTACTTTGATCATTCCTAGGTTCCTGTCTGGAATTCAAATTTCCAAATAATATCAAACATATGCTTTGTTTTCCTTTTCCTTTGCACTTCAGCATTCCATGACGAATAAAATTATAATATAATAATAAACTGAATATGTAAAATTCAATAGCAGTCATGTATTAAAAACTTAATATTTTCATTCCAAAAGCATCAGAAACTTTCTAACATTATAATTCATGGTTTGGAAAACATTCATGATGTCCCCCCTCCCCCACTTACGCCTTTGCCTTTGGAATTAAATATAAAATGTTTTAACCAGATTACATTTTAATAAATGTACATGAATAGGATTTGAAAGGCAAATAAGATTTTTTTTGAGACTAAAGAAAGCAGATCCACATCAGCTCTGCTTAATGGAATTCATTATGCAAACACTTTTTTCCCTGATAAAAAAAAGTCCAGTGCATATTAATCTAATAAACCATATCATTAGCTGCAATAAATAATGATTCAACAGAGCAGGATATAGAGCCACCAGAAATTCTTTCTGAAATGAAAGAAGTTGGATGATCTGAAGCAAGATTGTGATAAAAGGTAAAGAGGGAAACGATTTTGCGATAATCATGGTCAGGAAAATTCCATGTGCTACAAAAAATGGCCTAGATATGGGGCCAAACTTTTTCTAGGCATGAAGTAGAAATAACCATTTTCAATTCTCTTGAAATATAGGGACAGAATGATTATTCCTTTACAGCAGTGGTTCTCAACCTGTGGGTCGCAACCCCTTTCGGGGTCGAACGACCATTTCACAGGGGTCGCCGTTCACGTTAGTCTGCCATTTTGGTGCCACCATCACTTGCAGGGGTGAAATGCTCCCGGTTCGGCTGTGCCTGCGGGTCGCCGGACAGCCGGTAGCTACAGAAGCGGGAGACTTCGCCCACCCGCCCGGATGCCGCCATTTGGGTTCTTTTACCCTCTGCGCATGTGCAGAATGCTTTGTGCATGCACAGAGGGTAAAAGAACCCAAATGGTGGCGTCCGGGCGAAGTCTCCCGCTCCGATGCTATCAGCTGTCAGGAGACCCGCAGGCAAGCCCGCCCACTTCCGTCGCTACCAGCTGTCCGGCGACCTGCAGGCATGCCCAAAATGGGAGCATTTCACCCCTGGTGGCACGCCCCCTTTGTCACCTCATCGCGTGCAGGGAGGGGGTCATGGCGGTGTGGCGGGGGTCACGGGGGGGTCGTGGCATTAGAAAGGTTGAGAACCACTGCTTTACAGGAAGTCATTGTCTTAAGACCCCAATTGGGACCAGAATTTCCATTTCTAAGCAAGACAGTTGTTAAGTGAGCCATGCCAGATTTGATTACCATTTTTCCCATGGTTGTTAAGCGAATCACTGTACTTGTTAAGTGAATTGCTGAGTCATTAAGCAAATCCAGCTTCCACGGTTGAATTTACTGCTCAGAAGCTGGCTAGCAAGGATGCAAATGTTGATCACATGACCTCAGGATGCAACAATTGTCATAATTACATACAAGCACCGGAATCTTGATTACATGACCATGGGCGTTATGCAATGGTCGTAAGTGCAAGGGCTGGTTGGAAGTCACTTTTTTCAGTGCTGTTGTAACCTCAAGCAGTCATTAAATGAACGGTTGTTAAGTTCGGGATTACCAATATTAATATATAATAGAATTTTATGACAGAAAACCTGTTGAATTTTATTTGGCTTGAAAGTACTGAGCCGAGGTGGCGCAGTGGTTAGAGTGCAGCACTGCAGGCTACTTCAGCTGACTGCTAGCTGCAGTTCGGCAGTTCAAATCTCACCGGCTCAAGGTTGACTCAGCCTTCCATCCTTCTGAGGTGGGTAAAATGAGGGCCCAGATTGTTGGGGGCAATATGCTAACTCTGTAAACCGCTTAGAGAGGGCTGTAAAGCACTATGAAGCGGTATATAAGTCTAAGTGCTATTGCTATTGCTATTAAGTAATGAGAGTTCTCTGAAGTTCAAGCTACAAGCAAAATTTCCCCTGCAGATCCATAAACGCAGGCAAATAAATCATATTGCCCTGATCAGACATTATCATCTCATAAGTACACTGTTTTTCTTGCACCATTCCATAGAAACTAATTAATATAATTAGCATTGTTACATTCCAGTGACAACTTCCATTATTATTTCAGGTCAAGATATGCAAATGATGGAAAGTAACTTATGTTAATAATATTGTTTCAGGGAGCACTTGTAATTAAACTTAAATCAGTGTCTGAAAGTGTTTAATGTGATTAAAATAATATTTGACCCAGAGTTTCAGTTTATGTAGAGTTCCAGATGAAATCCCATTTCCTTGAGATTTAATTATGGCGGCATGCATATTCATACCTATCTGCTCAAATATATTCATATCAAACAATCCACTGAGACAATGTGGTATTATCTCCATGATCAGAGGCACTTTTCATAGTGGCCATTGTAAGAGCAAATTCATAAGATAAAGAACAGCATGAAAACAAACAACTCATAAGACCCAGACCAAACAAAGCATATTTGAGAGCTATGAGTTTAATGAAAAAGAGTTCTGATGTTGCAGACATAAAATCTTGCTCTAATGGCTGAGCCATCTTGCAAATTGTCAGTCAGAACAGAAATTACACTCTTCCAGTTGTTCCTTAATCAAACTGTATCACTGACTGAAAACTCAAGCTCCATATGCAGATGTGTTGGGCCTAGGATTTCCTCCATTCAATTCCCACACAATGAAATCCTGAAAAGGGCTAATCTTTTGAAGAAAAGAAAAGTTACTTGAGAGAAAATGACCTAAAGCAGGGTTTCACAATCTTGGCAGCTTGAAGAATTCTGGGAGTTGAAGTCCACCCATCTTCAAGCTGCCAAGGTTGAGGAGCACTGCCCTAAAGCATGGCCTCAGGGTTTTCCCGATCCATTATTTAATATCCCGGGATCAGGCAAACAGAATGGCTGATTTCTATTCCCAGGGAATAATTTATCATGCTATGGGAATAAGCAAGACCAGGCCAGGTGGGCTTTCCATTCCAGTTGAATGGCGCCGTGCTACAGGTGAATAGGTATTGCACACATACGGCATTCAGAGCAATTTGGTTTTGTATGATTAGCCAGCAGTAAGCTAAACAGTTTATCTGAGACAGCATGCCTGGTTCAGTGCTCTTGGTAATATTCCTATCCATACTCGGCAAATAAAATCTGCTTTGGATCTCTTCACTTATTACATTTTTAGCGGAGCATATGTCAACTTAAGTGTATACATATAGCATCTGAAATGTGAATGTAACTACTGAACCTGTAAACATAACCATCGGATAGGAAGCTGTGATTGGATGTTGAGCTCTGTTCTGGCTCATATTTTTATTTTCCACCCATCTCCCTCTCTCCACATTTTAATAATGCAATGCTACTGTAACAGATTAGTTATGGATGATTGCCTTGAGTCGATACAGCCTTAGTAGAACTATTTAGTTGACAAATGTGTCTGCAATTATACGGAGAGCAAATATCAACTACGAGCCATTTCTTCCTTTCCAGTTTGATTGCCCTTGGATTGTTTTGTATAAAGACCCTCCCCTGTTCAAAATACAAAGATAAGATCAACTTATAATATTATAATATTGGCTCAGTATTCTAGGATCTTGTCGTCCTATGTTATGAAAAGAATTTGCTTTCTGCATTTCTTTATCTGCTGATAGCCCTTCTCCCTTTCCTACACATATATTTCTCCTTCCTGCCCTCTTAGGTGAATAATAACAAGATATACTGCTAGCTCAACTGCTTTTCAGCTTCTTCTCAATAGCCAAGTGGAAACGAGCAGAAGTGAAATTTGCAAAGGGTCAAGCAAAAACTGTTTTTTTTTTGAAGGAAGTAGTGGAGGTGAAGGGATTTTTATTGTTGCAACTTAGGTCAGGGCAGTGATTTTTCACAAGTTGTTCTCAGCATTTCAAGTTGGCAGAAGAAAAGGTCATTTTAGATTGCCTTCAAACTGTTTGGGGCATGACCAGAACGGTTGGTCAGGAAGTTCCCTCTGTGTATGGTAAAGATGTTCTGTCTGCTACCATAAATTTCCTCACCGGGAGCTTAATACAGGAAAGAAGTTTCCAGCTGGAAATCAGCACTTCCAGAAATTGTTCTGCTTCTAAGTCTTCTTAGAAGATCACAGGAGACAGCACAGGAGAATCAAAGGATTTGCCATTAACAGCAACTAGTTTGATGTTGTCCCAAGGGTGCTTTTTCAGGAGGCAATTGGACTTTCTTGTTTTTTCTTTTGAAGACGTTTTGCTTCTCATCCAAGAAGCTTCTTCGGATGAGAAGAGAAACGTCTTCAAAAGAAACAACAAGAAAGTCCAGTTGCCTCCTGAAAAAGCACCTTTGGGACAACTGTGACCTGGATGACTGAGAATCTCTACAGACATTTAGCTATACAATTTGGGATGAACACCCTTTGAATGGTATGGGAGTAGGAATGGATTTCCAGAGGAAAAATTGCAGACTACAGGAACCAGGAGCACTACTCAGGTGACCCCGAGGACACAGATAAATCTCCAAGTGCTTCAACGACCCTCTAAAAGGATGCAGATTACCAGCTGTCTGCACGTTCCCCACTACCCTGTCAGAGCTGAAGAAGCTTCTTGGATGAGAAGTGAAACGTCTTCAAAAGAAAAAACAAGAAAGTCCAGTTGCCTTCTGAAAAAACACCTTTGGGACAACCATGACCTGGATGACTGAGAATCTCTACAGACTTTTAGTTTGATGTTGATACAAATAATGTGACAAAATAAACTTTATTAATTGAGAAAGTAAAAGCTTGTCAACAGTGTATCCTTATTTGTTTCTTATTTGAAAAAAACTATTTGCATATAAGTAAACAATCTAACAGCAAAAATATAGTAAATCGCAGTGGTGAAGTACATAATTGCAAAGCTAAAGTATATTAACATACACTCTTGGAAAAAAAATCAGAAAAGAACATATCAATCACAATTTCAAATCAATTAATCATAATACTATTATAAATATGATATGTAAAACTTATCATTAAGTTATCAAACCATATTAACTGCTTGTCCTTAAATGATATGCAAATGAAACAATCCACTGTGAAGTTCAGGGTTGCTGTAATTTGCCTTTATGATACTTTTCTTGCATCTTGCGTTAAATTTAATATAGACCCATGCTATGATATTTCTGTGACAGAATAGTGACAGAATATAGTTACTGTTACTCATCAAGGTTATGTCCCACCCTTTCGGTATTCTGTAAAACTAGAAGATCTGATTTTCCCTCTCATGCCTTAAGTTGCCATGGATGGAATTAATTGTTCCATTGTCTAAGTTTTTGTGTAGCGTGACTAGCAACCATTTGGTTTTGTATTGCATTGTGTTTTAATTGTTCATTATATGTGAGCCACTCAGAATCAGTTTGGAATTGAGCTATGCCTTTGTTGAATTAAATCAATCCATCAAAATCAAATTATTACTGTAAACTCTTATAGCAATAGCACTTAGACTTATATACTGCTTCACAGTGCTTTTACAGCCCTCTCTAAGTGGTTTACAGAGTCAGCATATTGCTCCCAACAATCTGGGTCCTTGTGTTACCGACCTCGGAAGGATGGAAGGCTGAGTCAACCTTGAGCCTGGTGAGATTCGATCTGCCAAATTGCAAGCAGCCGGCAGTCAGCAGAAGTTGCCTGCAGTACTGCATTCTAACCACTGCGCCACCACGGCTCTTATGGTTTGAAGTTCCAGTGTCATGCATTTCCTACCATTGTTATGTGTCTTAATGGAAAAAAACACACACACCATGCTACAAGTTTATCTTTGTCTCCTTTGCTAGCTGAAAAAGCATTTTTCTCATATTAGCATCCAATAAACAATTGTTATTAAACAAATTAATTGTACATATCAGCCAGTAGATGTTTTGCCATGTGAGATGGCCCCTAAAGTTGTGAATGTTGGAGATAGAATATTCTGGAACTTAAAAACTGATTTTTGCCATTTTTATGCTTGCTGTGGCTCCCATTTATGGATACCCACAGATATATAAATAGTTTTGATATGATTTTTTTTTTATATTAAATGTACTTACTTTCAATATTTTCCATCAGCAAAACACAATGTTGCCATTAAAGAAAGGAGCTACAACTATGCTTTGTTAAATTAAAGATAAAATTAGTCTCTTTTTGGTTCAGTAATAAAGTAAAATAAAAATTAAAAGTATTTTACAATGAAATGAAATTATCCTTGCTATTCATTTAAAGTATAAATTGCTACCATCTGCAGATATTTGCATCATTTAGAATACCTTATTACAATAACAGTTCCTTAGAGTAGGCAGTGTTGCTACTAATTTGCAGTAACAGAATTTGGAAGAAAAAAATGGTTTTCAAAATCCAATTAAGCCTGAAGTGCTATTGGATGAAACAAGTGGAACAAATTGAGTCATTTAATATTAGTGTCCAAGATATACAGTAGTTCTATTCTTCTCCTTCATTTTTTTCAAGTTCATTGTTTGATACGTAACTATGGACTAGAGCTGAGGATACCTTGTCATATCAACGAGCCTGATTCAAAAGAGGTTTTCTCTCCCCTTCTACAGGAAGGGAAGGGTTGGTCACCAACACCCCAACTAAAGTCACCAGATTCTTCTATAAGAGACTTTTGTTACCAGTTATCACGTAACACTGGTTTTAGGGATCCTACATTGATTACCTGGTCTCCAGGTTCAGTTTGAGATACTGGTTTTGACCTAAGAAGGATTTCATGGCTTAGCACCCAGATATCTTTAGGAAGACCTTCTGCAGCCAGCCAATAATAGGAAGAAACTATTGCAAATCTCACATTCTGGTAAGTTCAGGGGGCTGAGGGCAGTGGTAGGATTCAATTTTTTTTTACTACCGGTTCTGTGGTCGTGGCTTGGTGGTCATGGCGTGGCTTGGTAGTCGTGGCTTGGTGGACGTGGCAGGGGAAGGATACTGCAAAATCTCCATTCCCTCCCCACTCCAGGGGAAGATTACTGCAAAATCCCCATTTCCTCCCGATCAGCTGGGACTCAAGAGGCAGAGAATAGATCGGGCAGGGCCAGTCATAGGTGGTATTTACCGGTTCTCCGAACTACTCAAAATTTCTGCTACCGGTTCTCTGAACTACTCAAAATTTCCACTACTGGTTCTCCAGAACTGGTCAGAACCTACTGAAACCCACCTCTGACTGAGGGAAGAAGACACAATGGAACTGCCTTCCTGCAGAGATCAGGCTGTGTCCCTCGTGAAGATCAAGCTGTTTCAGAGGATCTTCCCCTGATTTAATTGGATGCAATATAATGTCGCCACTGTTTGATTGTGTCTTTTTTTTCTGGTAAATGTTGTTATATTTTTTCTTTTTGTATTGGATGTTTTATATTGCATTTTTTCTATAAGAGCTACTGAGAATAATTTTGATCTGCAGGACAGAAATATGTTAAACAAACAAACAAACAAACAAGGATCGACCAGGATAACCCAAATTGAAAACCACTCACAGAGGTTTCCTGAGGGTATAAATGCTGTTATTGCACAGGATAAGACATTTGCCTATATTGCATAATTTCTATGCTACAGAGATGCCTGGAGACTTGGTTGGACTCTTAACTATTAGAGTAAAATATCTTCTGGAATTTATATATTGTCAGTATTGATTTCTCGCCTACCTTTTCTAAGTGCCTCAATGCAATTTTTAGAGATCTTCTTAATGTTTGTTCCACTGCAGGCTCTGCTGGTTTTGCCCTGTGCATGCTTAGTGTTTCACTGCAAAGCTTATCAATAGATGACGTAACAAGGGATTTTGTTTCTCAGCTGATTTATGACAGAGCCAGACCTTGATCTGTCCTGGGAGGGAGTAACTGGTCATCCTACTACTGTGTTTCCCCGAAAATATGACCTACCCTGAAATTAAGTCCTAGCTTGATTTTTACATGTGTGCCCAATATAAGCCTTACCCCCAAAATAAGCCCTAATTAAGACCCCGTCCACTCCAGAGTGCACAGGTAAAATTAAAGCTAGGGTGTGTGAAGTTTCCGAAAGACGCCCTAATTAATTCAGGAGCCATGAGCCAAAGTCCAAAAGAAATACAAAGATTTATTAAAAGCGACATCTCGGCAATACTCCGATGCAGCCAGAACTGAGTTCACACCCGGCTGCACGTCATCTTGACCCTGTTTCCCCCCTTCTCATTGGCCATGCCATAAATCACATTGTCCAATTAATCACGTTGGCGGGTTGTGACCCCCACACCCCTCCTTCTGACTCCGGTAGCCTAGGACACAATCAGTAAAAGAAACATTTGTGGAATGCATTTTCAGTTAGGGAAACAGCCTTCCTCCAGCTTCCCCCCCCCCACCTTCTTGTCATGGCAACTTGAAATCTTTGCAAGTTGACATTCGGCTCCCCTCACTTCCCAAAGGCGACCTGCATAAAGCAAAAACAATTTGAGTACAGGTACAGAATCTAGGGACTCGACCTTACCCCATGCTTATTTGGATTTTCCTCGTGAAATTTGGCTATAAGGCGATCAGCCTGGATATTCCTCCTCTTTACCCAAGATGCCTCTGATAAGGGGTAACCCTTCCACTTGATTAAGTATTGGAGTTGTCTCCGGTGCCACCTCGAGTCGAGGATTCATTGCACCTCATAATGGGTTTGGCCCCCTATGTCCACGGGGTCTGGGGGCTTATGGGGTAGTGGCCTCAGGGTCGATCTGACTACGGGTTTTAGGGGGCTACTATGGAATACCGGGTGTATCTTCCCTAGCCGTCTAGGCAATTTCAATTGTGACTGGGTTGATTATCTTTACTATGGGAAATGGTCCCATAAATTTTGGCCCCAGCTTCCTGTTAGGGAGTTTTAGCCTTAAATATTTTGTGGAGAGGTAAACATTTCCCCCAATTGGAATGGCCATTGGGGGGGGGCTCGATGTTTGTCTGCCTGTTTCTTATAGGTTTGTGCTGCTTCTCCCTCCTCCTGTTGGCCCCTATAGGCATGCGCTCGCTGCGGCTGGCCCTCTTCCTCAGCTCTGGTTCGGAGAGAGGGAGGTGGTTGTCTGCCATGTGTGGCCTGCCTACTACATGGGAGGGGTACTGGCTTCAGTCCCGGGCTCTTTCTCCTTCTGATGGGTGAAGAGGGGGCTGTGTTCTTGTGTGTGTCTCCTCCCTCCAAAAGGATCAGCTGTCCCTCCCCTCTCTTTTGGCCGGCATGACGGCTCCACCTCCCGAATGGTGGCTCGGTCAAATTCCTCCCTCAGTTGCTCTATGGACCTCTCCAGGGGCTCTGTCAGGACCTTTGGGAGCCTGGCTCATTCCCAGTCCCACATCCAATCCACTCTTCCCAGCTCACTCACTTCTCTTTTCCTGGGCGGTTGGGTGAAGGGAGAATTCAGCTTCAGCAGCTTTAGGGGTTAATTTCCACCAGTACTCATCCTTTCTTGCTTCGGTCCCTGGAGCGGCCGTCTCAGCTTTGATGTCTGGGAGGGGCTGCATTTCCACTGCAATCTCCTCTTTTGCAGTAACTTCTAGCAGACTTTCTTTGGATAGCCCTCCCTCTGCCATGCTCGCCTGATTTTCTCTCCAAGCCCGCCAGATATCGGGGAATGGTTTGGGAGTGCGGGACTCAGGTAGCCCTGAAATCTTGTTGATTTAGTAGTTCTGGCTGTCTGTGAACTTTCCGAAAGATGCCCTAATTAATTCAGGAGCCATGAGCCAAAGTCCAAAAGAAATACAAAGATTTATTAAAAGCGACATCTCGGCAATACTCCGATGCAGCCAGAACTGAGTTCACGCCCGGCTGCACGTCATCTTGACCCTGTTTCCCCCCTTCTCATTGGCCATGCCATAAGTCACATTGTCCAATTAATCACGTTGACGGGTTGTGACCCCCACACCCCTCCTTCTGACTCTGGTAGCCGAGGACACAATCAGTAAAAGAAACATTTGTGGAATGCATTTTCAGTTAGGGAAACAGCCTTCCTCCAGCTTCCCCCCCCCCACCTCCTGTTCATGGCAACTTAAAATCTTTGCAAGTTGACAGGGTGGGGATCGGGGTGGAGCTGCCCTACTACTTACCTTTGGACAGTTGCAGCCAAGCCTCGCACACCCCAACACCTGCCTTGCTGGCCCATTTCTTCTGCAGCCGGAGAAAAGGAGGCCGGGGGTGATGCGCACAAGTGAGGTGAGTCAGTAGATGACATCCCCCCTGAAAATAAGACCTGGTGCCTTTTTTGGTGGCAAAAATATATATAAGACAGGGTCTTATTTTCAAGGAAACACGTGCTTACATAAACACAAGATATTGGGTTTCCAGGCTACTGATGCTGTACCATTACCATATTGCCAGCTGCAGTTTTTAGATTAATATAATGTAATTTTAGATTTGTAATGTATAGGTATAAGATGTGTGTGTCTGTATGGAGTGTGTGTGTACACACAAGCACACAAAAGTTTTGAGCTTTTTGGTTTTTTTTTATGTGTTGTTCTCTACAGTATATAAAATGGATTGTGCATGGGCAAAAGTTTTTCTGCGTATGAATTATCTTCCTCATACCTGGATCTCCAATTGAACGATATTAATGAAGCATTATATCTACCCTCACTTGTTCCTACTTGTAATAAAAGCGGAACGTAAAATACAAATGAAAAGAAGACTGTATACAAAGAAAAGCTTTCCGTTGAAAAGGTGGTATTCAGTTTCATTCTTCTTTCTGGCAGATAGTCTGTTTTAATAATGCAGGCAAATGAAACATTAGCTCCAAGAGACTTTGTCTTCCTAGTTATAAAAGACAAATGAATTGTATTATATCACTTGGTTCTTTCTTCTTCTTCTTCAGCTTTTCCACTTTTATGAAACGTAACTTGATGAAGGTATGTAAAGCAGCTCTGCTGGGTAATTCATTTTGTCAAATTATAGCATCTTTGAAACAAGGAACTCAATATTATATTTATCTTTTAAATCTGCAGCAAAGCCTTCCATTCATTAATTGTGTGATGCTGCCTTTGCTGATAAGATACATAATAATGTTAATACATTGATATTCCTTGAGGGAAGATTTAATAAAGACATATTTGTTGCATACATATAGCAATATAGCTTAACCAATTAAACTGAAATCAACTTATTTTACTCTTTTTTTAAAAAAAATAGGCCAAATCTTGCAATCTTTGTAAGATATTGCAAGAGACCACTGAAGTCTTATGCTTGATGTTGCAAGATTTCTGGATTTTGATAAAACAAGATCTTCTAAAATCTCAGAGTCAGATTGCCAGTCTTGCAAGATTTCAGATTATTAATTTTTGTGGGGTGGGGATGGGAGGCCCAATGTGGCCTGAAGAAGTTGCCAAACCTTGTAGATTTCTGTCAGCTGTAAATTTGCTTTTGTAAATTTGCTTCTTTTTGAAATTAAATTTCAAAATAAATTAATCTAAACAAACAAACAAACAAACAAAAAAGACTATTGCGCACTAAAGCTCTCCAGGAACATTAAGATAACAGAAAATAGAAGTGACATCTTAAGTATTACACTCTAGCCCCTATTACTGCTGAAATCTATGTTTTAATGGTAACTGAAGTTTTTTTTAAAAATTAACTAATGTTCTAAGCCCACTGGCTCTGCAAGGGCATGCAGGTAAAAATCTGATAAACGAATGAGTGAATAAATCAGTAAATATGATGCCCTTCAGTATGGATCCAATCAAATATGATTTAGACTTTTTGAAAATATTGTTTTCTGGGAATATAAACTAAGTATTCATCATCAGAATATCGGAAACAGTTAAACATGCATTTATATCTCTGACAGACTTTTATCTCATCTATCATACAGATGCTCAAGGAAGTAAACAGAGCCTTCTCCCATTTTTCCTCACAATTGTGTGAAATGGGCAGGCTGAGGGAGAGTAACCAGTCCAAAGTTAACCAACTAAATTCTGTAGCAGAGGACTGATTGAACCTGGATCTTTCTAGTATTATTCCATCACCTTAGGTACCATGTTGACTTTTCCTCCATCTTGCTCAGGAATTACTCCAAGCACAAACTAAAAGTTTTTCTCAGAGTTTTCTGGAGAACCTGATGATTGAATCTGGTTGTTTTCACATAAACAGCAGTTTACCCAGAGTGCTGTTCAACTGATTAATTCCAGCTATTAGACTGTTTTGCTGAATCCTTGTTATGCTCTGGGCTGTATTCCATTATTAATGCATTTTAGTTTTCTTTGTAAAAAGTATAAGGCACAGAAAGGTATGAGCTCAGGGGTGCTGCTACTCCTACCCACTGTGGGATTGGTCACTTCTGTTATTATGTTAAATGTGTCATCTGAATGCATGACATCCTGGGTATTTATCAATACACTATATTACATATCTCTTCTAACTGGTGAAATGGAGGCAACAGTATTGTGGGTTATATAGCTGATGCTAGATTAGAGAACCCAGCTTGCATAGCATAAGTTTACTTAATGCAGCGGTTCTCAACCTGTGGGTCGTGTCCCCTTTGGGGGTCGAACGACCATTTCACAGGGGTCACCGCGTGTGTTAGCCCGCCATCTTGGCGCCACCGTCACTGCAGGGGTGAAATGCTCCCGGTTCGGCCGTGCCTGTGGGTCGCTGGACAGCCGGTAGCGACAGAAGCGGGAGACTTCACCCACCTGCCCGGACGCCACCATTTGGGTTCTTTTACCCTCTGCACATGCGTCCGGGCGAAGTCTTCCACTTCCGTCGCTACCAGCTGTACGGCGACCCGCAGGCAAGCCCGAACCGGGAGCATTTCACCCCTGGTGCCACGCCCCCTTTGTCACCTCATCCCCCGCGGGGAGGGGGCGGGATGGGGTCGCGNATCCCGGGCGGGGAGGGGGCAGGGAGGGGGTCGCGGCGGCAGGGAGGTCGTGGCAGCGGGAGGGGGTGTCGTGGGGGGTCACGGCATTAGAAAGGTTGAGAACCACTGACTTAATGTAAAACTGGACTTCAGTTGAGTTTGTGGTATACTGGCCAAAATATATAAAACTGATAGGAAGTGTCCTTGCTATTTCAAGGGCTGCTGTATAGGGCACAGTACAACTAAGCTGTTAAACTAAATTATGTCTCTATCTTCCTAAAAAAGCATTATGTGAAGTCTTAATGCAGAGGTCCCCAACCCCCAGGCCTCAACCCACTACTGGGCCATGGCCTATTTGGAATTGGACTGTGTGAATGGCCGGCTGGAGCTTGCATGATCAGCTCAACTTGCTGGCTGGCGGGCACTTTCATGCATGTCCACCAGCCTGCCACTCATGCAAGGGCTGCATGTGTGTGTGCCAGCCTGCCCCTCGTGTGGCCCAGTTCCCCTCTTCCCCCTCCAACCAGTCCGCCAAGCCGCAAAGGTTGGGAAGCATTGCCTTAATGCACCAAAGCCATGATATGAGGCAGACGTTAATATCAGGTCATTTTGTGGTGGTTGTGGGTGCAAATGAATGGAAGAGTCCATGGGTTGGTGATTCTAGCTTGCTGCAGTCCAACGGATGGATAAAAGAAGATCCCAAGATGGCTTATATTAAAATGGCTTAATTGGTCACATACAGTATAGACGTACTTTGTTTCTTAGATTTTAGATATATAAAAAAATAGCAGCTGTAAAAGGAGATACTGCAGAAAGACTCTTTTATTTGAAAGTATAAAGTTAACTATATAAATCTGCCTAAGGGATGCGTCGATTTAAATATATATATTTTGGGAAAGCTTGGAAAAGAAGATGGTGTTATTTCTGTTCCATAAATGTGTCAAACATGAGACATTAATTATTAAACAATCTATCCAATTATGAAAAGTATATAAAAATAATAAATTGAAAATAGGTTTTACAGACCCCTCACATCCTGGACACAAACTGTTTCAATTCCTATCCTCAAAACGACGCTATAGAGCACTGCACACCAGAACAACTAGACACAAGAACAGTTTTTTCCCGAACGCCATCACTCTGCTAAACAAATAATTTTTATTTGTCAACTATTTACTAAGTCTGCACTACTATTAATCTTCTCATTGTTCCCATCACCCATCTCCTCCCACAAATGACTGTAACTTTGTTGCTTGTATCCTTACAATTTATATTGACTGGTTCCTACTATGATTTGATTGCTTATTTGTACCCGGACTATCATTAAGTGTTGTACCTTATGATTCTTGACGAACTTATCTTTTCTTTTATGTACACTTGGCCAATAAAAAATTCTATTCTATTCTAATTATCCTTTGACTAATAGTATACTTAAAAGCAGTTATATGAGATTTTCTGATATAATTCAAACAGCAGATTCAGAATAACAGAATAACAGAGTTTGAAGGGCCCTTGGAGGTCTTCTAATCCAACCCCCTGCTCAAGCAGAAGACCCTATACCATTTCAGACAAGTGGCTGTCCAGTCTCTTCTTAAAAGCCTCCAGTGATGGAGCATCCACAACTTCTGAAGGTAAGTTGTTCCACTGTTTAATTGTTCTCACTGTCAGGAAATTTCTCCTTAGTTCCAGGTTGCTTCGCTCCTTGATTAGTTTCCATCCATTGTTTTTGTCTTGCCTTCTGGTACTTTGGAAAATAGGTTGACACCTTCTTTCTTGTGGCAGTCCCTCAAATATTGGAAATATTGTCACCCATAGTTCTTCTTTTCACTAGACTAGATATACTCAATTCCTGCAACTGTTCTTCATATGTTTTAGCCTCCAATCCCCTAATAATCTTTGTTGCTCTTTTATGCACTCTTTCCAGAGTCTCTACATCTTTTTTATATGATTACTAAAAGTGGATGCAATATTCTAAGTGTGGTCTTATTCAGGCTTAATTAATTCTACTAAGTACTTTATTTACTAAGTACTTCATTTACTAAAGATTCATTCATTCATTCATTCATTCATTCATTCATTCATTCATTCATTCATGTATTAAATCATTCATCTAAATTTGGGCCTAGGTGTTTTAGATGATAAACTAGGGTTTAGGGTCCTTTTTTGATGCCAAGTAAATTTCAGAATTCCAAAAGATACAGATACCACTTTACAAATGGGACTTCAACAGCACCTGTTTATGTATATTGTAAGCTGAAGTGCAACTATGCCCCATTGTCTCACTTTTTCAAATCAGTGGGTTTTACTGAGATTGAAGTAGTCTCAATTTCTTGAAATCCAGAAATAGTTCCCTTTATTCATCTTCCTTGCTCATTTTTAGAGAAGCATTTTTAGAGAAGCGAAGCAAGCATTCTAAATTTAGTTATTAAGCTTCTTTGTGCAATCAGTGGATAACATGACTTTCCAGAGGTTCTGTCATTACCAATAGAAAAAGTATAAAGCACAAAAAAAATCCACATATTTTCTACAGGCAGGTCGACCACGGTTAAGTGAAAAGATTACTGTCAGCTATTCAAATGCTGTAGCTTGTTCCAAATGCTGGAAATATATAGTGCAGAACAAAAGACAGAATCACCCCCAAAGGAAAGAGATTTAGAAGTCTCTCTCTAGGTCTGGCAAGTGATTCATAGTTTAAATTAAGAACTTCTAGAACCCCACAGGGTGAAGTTACTTTGTGGGTTCTTCCAACTCTCAAAAGTAATTTTTATTTTTCTCCATCTGTGCCGAGGAATACAGAATGGATTAATGATTCAAGTAGCAAACACAGATCCATGTACATACACATGCACATAATTGAGTTAAAGGTAGCTGTTAATGAGAAGTCTTCATAATTTCTTTTATTGGACCTTTTAGAAAGAAATACATTCTAGAAGTTAGTGCTCAGTGTTTGGAATCGAGCTGTATTTTAGGTGGGATATATGCAGGGGTGAAATGCTCCCGGTTCAGACCGTATCAGGCGTACCGGTAGCGGCTGCCACCGGTGGTTTGCTGAGCCGGTAGCGACAGCTGGCTGGCCACGCCCCCAAACCGGTCCACCGGTCGCCGCTCACTCGCCCTGCCCCACCAGTCTCCACTCTGCAGCTTGCCTGCCTGAAGTGCTGAGCCCCGATTTGCCTGCCAGGTAAGCCTGCGAAGTCACGGCCTACCTAGCTGCCCCTGCCCCCCCCATACCAGCCTGCCTTCCCTACTTCATTCCCCGCGGCCCGCAGCCCTGACATGCTTTCCTGCCTTTCACGCGGCCTTCCCGGTGGTCACCCACACCCGCTTGCCTTCCGAGGTCGGTGTCCAGCCAGTGAGTGAGTGGGGGGCCCTTGCTGGAGACACAGCCGCGAAACGAAAGCGAACAGCGGCGGTGTGGTGGTGCTCTGGTAGGGTAGGTGCCAGGCGGATGTCCTGGCGTTGCTGCACATGTGCAGCGCCTGCCCTCCCAGAACACCACCATGGCGGTGCCGTTCGCTTTCGTTTCCCGGCGGGAGAAGGAAGAAAGCGAACGGCTGCTCTCCGGGAGGCCAGGCGGACATCTGCAGCCAGGTGGGGAGGGAGGGCCTGGCATTTCCTTCAGCTGAAAACGCTGAGATTTGAGGTCTACAAATTGTGTTAAAGGGTGAGCTATTGATGGTTGCATGGAAATAAAATGAACTGAGCATGGGATAGAGAGAGCACGGGGCTGCCCCTGGCTGTGGCCAACAGCATCATCCCGCTGCAGTCCGCCTATGAAGTCTTCGGCTCTGCATGCAGTGCCGATGGAGGCTTGGGGGGTTCAGGTGAGGAGCTAGGGTGCACCCCAACCCTGAGGCATTGGCGATGAGCTAAAAGGCGCTCGTTTCCCCATCGCTCCAGGATTCGAACCCTCCCCCTAAGTAAACCTGACAGGCGACAGGGAGTCCTGTGCAAGTTGTATTGCTCCTTCTCAATCCGCCTGGACTTTTCCCCGCACTCTCTCCATCCCATGCTCAGTTCATTTTCCTTCCACCATCAATAACCCTTTAACATGATTTGTAGACCTCAAATCGCAGCATTTGAGAAAGAAAGAAAGAGGGAGAGAGACAAGAAAGAAAGAAGGAAAGAAGAAAGGAAAGGAAAGGAAAGGAAAGGAAAGGAAAGGAAAGGAAAGGAAAGGAAAGGAAAGGAAAGGAAAGGAAAGGAAGAACAGTCGCTGTGGAGAGTTGGGGGGCGCAAAATGTTTACTTCTTCCTAGGTGGGGCGTTAACAGAAAATAATTGAGAAGCACTGCCTTAAGGAAATTAAATACAAAGTATTTATTTAATCAAACTAAATATC
>QLTV01003121.1:829192-858576 GCA_003457575.1 Thermophis baileyi
AGTATAGCTGGTACAAACACTGGCTTTGGCTAGGAGGCAAACTGGAACCAAGGTCCTATCCTACTCTGTCTAATCCACCGCCTGAAGCAGACAATTTTCATGTTGTTCTCTGGAATGCTTTCTTTCAATTTACTAGATTTGGAGGCTGCTGTTTTCCAGAACAATTCCAGTGGCTTATACTTAAAAGTAATAATTAAAAAATAACAATAAAACAAGACACGTGTATCTAAATAAAACACACATCAAGCAAGAAGTCAGGGCTTTACAAACGCCTTATCTGAAGGACTGGGAAAAGGGTGAGGATTTAAAGGCTTCTGGAACCTCTCGGGGGGGCTGATATCATTCCAGAGGGCAGGCTCAATGACAGAGAAGGCACCCTTCCTGGCTCCTGATCTTTTGGATGTGTGTGGGGGGGTGTGGGGGTGTGTTTGAAGTGAAATCAGAGTTATCTCCCTGAGCCACTCTGGTAAAGTTTATTTATTTATTTTATTTTATTTAGTTTGTCAAACATGTACAAGATAACAGGTATAAGTATAAACATGGACATGAGCCCAGGAAATGAGTACGAATAAATGGGGACAGTAGGACAGGGATGGTAGGCACGCTGGTGCGCTTATGCATGCCCCCTTACAGACCTCTTAGGAATGGTGTGAGGTCCACGATAGACAGTTTAAGGTTGAAACTATGGGGGTTTGAGGATATAACAACGGAGTCAGGTAGAGCATTCCAGGCATTGACCACTCTGTTGCTGAAGTCGTATTTTCTGCAATCGAGTTTGGAACAGTTTACCTTGAGTTTGTATCTATTGTTTGCCCGTGTATTATTGTCATTGAAGCTGAAGTAGTCGTTGACAGGTAGGACATTGTAGCCGACAATTTTGTGTACTATGCTAAGGTGAGACCGAAGGCAACGTAGTTCAAGGTTGTCCAAGCCCAAAATTTCAAGCCTGGTGGCATAAGGTATTCTATTGTGAGCAGAGGAGTGGAATACTCTTCTCATGAAATACCTCTGGACCCGCTCAATTGTATTAATGTCTGATATACAGTGTGGATTCCAGGCAGACGAGCTGTATTTGAGGATTGGTCTGGCAAAGGTTTTGTATGCCTTAGTTAGCAGTACAGTGTTACCGGAGAAGAAGCTTCACAAAATTAGGTTAACAACTCTTAAAGCCTTTTTGGCAATTCTGTTACAGTGAGCTCTTAGAAGTTCTCAAAAGGGACAAACTTTGAGGAGTCCGCTGCTTATTTGGAACAACAGCACAAGAAAAAATCTCAATGACTTAAATGGATGGAAATATTTCTAGATTCTCTCGCCACCTCATGTAAAGGACAAATGGACAAAGCAATGTCCACCAACTGGGTCTGGCATTCAACCATCTCAAGTTTGGTAGTAATTCAGATGTGCATCTCATATAAAAACTCACAATTTTTCAACACTCTCTAGAGAGTGTAAACAAAGTTTCTGTGTCTGACTCAATCGAAAAAACAATCCATCATGAAAGGGTTATCTCATCATTAGTTCAGCTAGGTTTACCTGGACATAAGGGACCAGTGAAATGTTTCCTTAGCAACATTTCTCTTTCTTGCAGTTCCTAAGAAATTCAACCCTATTAAAATCTGCAGTTCTACTTTCTCATATTTTTGGCTAAGTTTCCTAGATAGCTTGTTTGGTGAGAAAACCAAGAAAGTAAATTGATACTATATATCCTAGCAGATCATTTGCCTGCAAAGAACACTATGAAAACCAATTCATTTTCATTTTAAGTAGCTGTACCGAGACCCAGGATTGCATTGTTAATTCCATGGGAACAGATTTGTGACTCTTCATTTACTGACATCTTGAATGTAGCTATTGGTCTGAAATACCTTAATGCAGCTTTTGTACAATTTGCATTTCCCTCAGTACTTGCAGGAGGAAAATGAATTCATAGAGTTTCAAACAAGAGGAAGAGAAATACTTGGTGTTTCCCATCTCCTTTCACTTTAAATGCCTTTTTTTCAGTTAGATATTTAATTTACCTCTTCCACGACTGTGTTTACTGAGTCGCATTAGTTTTCCAATGCAATTTCTAAAGAGAGCTTTAAAAAAACATTGTAATTTAAACAAAAACATCACATTGGCCAATTCTTTTGTACATTTGTCAGTGGATAGCAATCAGCATAAACTAGCACTTAATCCACTTTTGTTACTCTGGAATGAAAATTATCTTCTTTCATATCCTCATATAGTAGTTCCTTTGATGGCATACACTAAGGCTTTTGAATTTTGCTTTTTTACAAGAATTGCTTGTAATTTTCTGGTGCAACGTTCTGAGTGTTTTGTTATAAACATGGAATAATGGTTGTTTTGTTTTGCTTTGAACTAGGATTTGTATTGCAAATGTCATCTGTATTATCCTTCTCCCTCAATATCATTTGGTGCATTAGTTTTGTGAATTACAAGATGGCTGAAGGGGTCACGTGATCATATTTTGTGATCTTCTGACAAAATCAATGGGGAAGTCAGATTCACTTAACAACCATGTTACTAACTTAACAACTGCAGTGATTCCCAACAACCATGGCAAGAAAGGTTTTAAATGGGGCAAAACTCTTGCTTAACAACTGCCTTGCTTAGCAATGGAAATTTTGGACTCAATTGTAGTTGTAAGTCAGGGACTACCTGTAATTTGTTTGTTCTGAAAATAACCATAAATTAATTAAATAAATAACAGGAACATGTGCATTCCCCAAGGACAAATAATTGAATTAATATGATTCAATGCAGCTAATCCATCTAGCATTTTATATTTGGAGGTTTGATTCAAAGACATGATTCAACTGAATTGCCTTTGAATCAGAGAGTTGGGATCAATTTAATAGATCATGAAGTACACACACACACCCTTGCACACTGCAAGATTCACTACAACATCCCTAATACCAATAAAGGAGAATATTTATAGCTCAGGGTTGAAATGAGGGATCCTTGGTGCTCTCTAAGCTTGGTTGTTTTCATGCAGACGTTTTATTACCCAAACTAGGTAACATCATCAGTACACATCAGCACATGTTTAGTTGTAACTCAACTAAACATCTGACTATCTTAAGAAATCGTTAATGGATCCATGAGGAGAGTGA
This sequence comes from Thermophis baileyi, assembly GCA_003457575.1. NCBI lineage: Eukaryota > Metazoa > Chordata > Lepidosauria > Squamata > Dipsadidae > Thermophis > Thermophis baileyi. The sequence continues at coordinate 832,312 of QLTV01003121.1, forward strand.
AGGGTGGAAAGTGAACTGATTTTTTTAAAAAAGTCAGATGTTTAGTTTTGTGTTTGCACATTTTTCTTTTTGTATATGTGTTGTGTTTTAATGTCTATTTTGTGTGTAAAATGTCAATAAATTTGATATACAAGAGAGTTATCTGGTGCAGAAAGATTTTATCCTTCTTTTCAAACTTGTCCCAGAGGCCTATCATAAACCCTCAGCACTGTGTCTTTTATTTGTCTTTATTTCTCTTTCCCTTCATTCCTGCCCAGACATTCTCAATGGGACTCACCTGCTCTAAAATATAAATTTCTGTAGATTCATATATTTTCCTCACATAAAAAGCAATACCACCTCAATTTTGTTGAGCTATTACAAGGGCTTTTTTTTCTTGCCATGTCATTAATTCCCACATGTATTATCGGAAATTAGTAATAATCTATAAGATTGAAAAGTCTTGGTAGCCTATCAGTGACATCATAAAGTTGGCCATCGGAAGAAAACATCTTGTCAGGGCTACTTTGATAGAAGGAGGCACACCCTAGAGCCGTGATGGCGAACCTATGGCACGCGTGCCACAGGTGGCACGCGGAGCCATATCTGAGGGCACGCAAGGCGTTGCCCTATGTCAGCTCCAGCGCACATGTGCGCGCTGGCCAGCTGATTTTCGGCCTTCCGGAGGGCCGGGGGAGGTCATTTTCGCCCTCCCCAGGCTTCAGGCGGCTTTCCTGAAGCCTGGGGAGGGTGAAAAACAGCCCAACGGGCCTACCGGAAGTCCAGAGGTTTCAGTGAGGCCTGTGCGCATGTGCAGGTAGGCAGCGTGGGGGTGGGGTTGTGCGTGCATGCGTGGGGGGAGGGCATTGCATTATGGGTGTGGGCACGTGCGTGTGCACTATCATGCACGCACGCACCCTTTTGGCACCTGAGCAAAAAAAGTTTCACCATAACTGCCCTAGAGTCTCTCAGGATATATCTAGAAAGTTATAGCTTTAGTTTGGCAAGATTCTGTCCATTACCTGTAAGCAACTAAAGGACTGACCCTCAATTGGATCTCACTGTGTCATCTCTGGGCTTGACTTTGACAACACACAAAGCAGGTCTGATATATCTTAACAGGAAATTGCCTACTACTATCACTTTTTTTTTCTTCTTCTTTGAAGTGATTCCTGGATTTCGCTGGACAGCATAGATCTTCATTGTCAGCAGAATGTTTTCTGAGATTTTGATTGGCAAATCTTGATCAGGTATATTAGTTTTGTGAGTCAGAGCCTGGTAACTGTTGCTAAGTGCCATGGTCTTTGACTGCCTCCTGACCTTCCCGCCGTTCATTGTTACATGGTGCCATTCTTCTGCTTCACTTGCTGCGCATCATTTTATTGCTTCCCCCCCCTTCTCCTGGAGAAGATCTTATGCCCTTTTCATTTTCCTTGATGAGCTTTTGAGTAATAGCTCTTTTCCGAAATCCTCTCAACTTTTCTCTTTGAAAAGAAGCTTTACACCGTTCTAATATGCCAGGAATATTATTTATCACTTTGTTCACTTTTTTTCCTCTATCTATTTAGTTTTCATGAGGGAGAGAGGAAAATGTCAATAGTCACTGATACCATGCTGTAACAATTGTTTCTTTAATATTGTAAGGATTTTTCATTTTTTATAATATTTCAATTGCTTCTTTATCGGCACAACTAGCATATTTGTTCAGAAGATATCTTTCTAAAATACATGCAGGCTACTTCTCCATCTTTAGGAGAATGGCTGGGAAAGAGTTCACTCCAATATATTTTATGGGGACTTTAAAGTCACCTGCTGTATTTCAGTATTCTATGCCTGGAATTATTTTGGTTTGTTAAATTTATATAGCTGCCCATCACACTTTTGGGACTGAGCAGCTTATGAAGTTCAAAAAATATATATCAAAATATACTACAAAAATCATTGAAACATAAAATAATAAATAATTTTATCTCATACAGAAACAGTAAAATATGCATACTGTAATTGAGATTCTTTAATCTCTTCTGGAGAATGGCCAGAATATTTATCTATAAAATACAAAAAGATAAGTTAAAGGTTTGGTTATGGAAAAAAAAAAGAATTACTGGCATGGGTTTGTTTGTTTTTAAATTTATTTCAGCCTGTTGAATTTTCAAAAAAATGTTCCTTTCTCAAGGACATTCTAAAAACAAAATAATACAGGAAAATTCAGTACTAAATATGCAGGAAACCTGCAAAACCTTTGATTTATTCTCAATGTTATATTCATATTCATTAAAAAATGTGCACTAATAATGTCATATATTATGGGTATGTTTTTTAAAAAAAAAATTGGGGCAACTATCATACTCATTGATCATTTGGAGAATCTTATATACCCATGAATATTATAATTCAGGTCTGTAATTTTTCTCTTCATACATGAATAATGACTGATCAGTGAGTTCATTCTTTGTGACGGCACACTTAAAACACCAGCAAAGCCAAGTTCAATTACACAGAATCTTTGAGGAGCCAAGTTGCATGAGAGAATGTAACATTGTGGTATAATTTTGCCATCTTAGCAGCAGCATTCATAGACCTGTGCGTACTTCTTTTTAAAAGGCTGCCCAGTTTTTGCTTCCCACATTTTCACTCTACCCATGTTTTGATGGACCCAAGAAGGTCAAGTCCTATCACTTTAACTCTTTAAACCATTACTTTAACTCCTTAGATTCTCAACTGTATTTTAAAATTCTTTTTATGTTGGCCTCATGAAAATTTTAGTTCTCGCATCAGGGGAAGCTTCACATGAAAGTGAGAAATGTTGGAGAAGCCTTTCCTTTGTGTTGCAGAGATCAAAGGCAGATTCCAAAAGTCAGAATATGTAGGAGTTCAAAAGGAAGTTCAGTGTTGTAGTCAAGGCTTTTTATAGATAGGTAAATGATGTCCAGAATCATAATATTTGAAAGGTGTTGGCATGATAACTGGTTCAGGAGGGCAGTCCGGTGTAGTAATGATTGAAACTGGGATTCATTTGGGAATATGATATTAACAATCATGGCAATGCAATTCCTAGGATTCGATTCCATAAAAGTGCTTTGGCATACAGTGAGGAGAAAATGTCTGCAATTTTTCTCAGAATCATTTTTTCAATAGATTCTAAGCAATAAGGAAAAACACAGCTCCTTTAAAAGTTGATGGATGCTATTTTCATACTTCTTCAGATTCCAACATATTTTTTTCAGAATCAGCTCCAAAGCATTTGCACAGCCCTACTCAAACTAATCTTTCTAACATTTAAGAGACTTTGACTTGAGCCTTCAAGACTAAAAGTTCCGGACAGAGCTACTGTTCATCAACGTATTAATTTTCCCTTCAGAGCCATCACTACATCTTGTTGTAATGAATTCCTCAGGCCAAAGATATGTGAAATGTTTTCATTACAACTTTCATAATCTATCGAGTTTGCTTGCCTTCTAATACACACATGCACACAGACAGAGGTTGTGCTCAAGAGCTATATCATTAGGCAACTTAATGTAGACTCATACCTGAGCACAGGCTTAGAGATGCAAACATAGTCCAATGACAGTCCAGGAATCAAATGCCAAGGAACGAAGTTAAGCAGTCTCGGTCAAAGGAGGGAGAGCTGAAAGCAAGAACATAAAAATGAACATCTGAAATTGGCAAGTTGTTCCCGAAAGATCCAAGGATGTTTGAGGTTTAAATGCAGGTGTGGCTCAATTATAGGCATTCGCCCAGGTTTGATGCTCTTGCCTCCGATATTTCATTCTTAACATTTATCAGTATTTTTTTTTTCCTAACATGACAATTGAATAGGCTTTGTTAATCTACATTTCAATTATTAGATTATCTAAGATGTTGGGCAATTATTTTACCTGCTAAAATTAATTAAATGATAAGTTACTTGTTTTTGAGATATTATCCTGTGAATAAATTCAACAACCTTAAGTCCAGAGAACATTCAATTCTTTGTTTGGTAACAACACTTATTTGGACAAAACATATACACCAGAAGCATGTAACTTTATTACATGACCACTACAAATGAAAAAAAAAAAAATCCTTTGTATATATTCTCTCCAACATTTAGAAGAATAGTTAAGATACTTGTGTGGCAATTTGACTAGAATCAGGTGCCATCAATGTGTAATCTTCCATTGAAGCTGTTGAACAGAAGATGAGTGAATCCATCTTACTTTCATGTCTGCCATTTTGTCACCCATACAGCTTTACCACAATCAGTACCCCAAACTTTATTTAAATCAAGATCTCCTATTTCTAATTGCAGTAGTACCGTCTCTCTCTCTCTCTCTCTCTCTCTCTGTGTGTGTGTGTGTGTGTGTGTGTGTGTGTGTGTGTATTTGCTGAGCCCTTCAATATTAATTTGGCATATTCTGACAATGTCCCCAATCTGTCTTGAACTTTGGGCCTGAAAAGGCCCGTTTTGTTTATCCATTGCCCTGTATTTAGAGAGCCAGGAGTTCTACAAAGATGTCTGGCTGCCAACTGTTGTTAACTGCCAATTCTTCAATGTAGTCTGGCTGCCACTTGTTGCTAGTCATTTGGTTCACACTACTGTGCTATCCATGGTGCACCACGAGGAGGCGAACTAGCCTCACACCCAAGGGAGAAAGAGCACTCAACTACCATCAAGAAAGTGCTCTCAGCCTTACAATGGTTGGCTCCAACACATTCTGAATTCACCCACCCTTTCTCTGTGGACAAAATTGACGCAGCCATCAACAGTCTGAAGTCCGGCAAAGCACCAGGTTTTGATGGCATCCACCCTGAATTTCTGATTCATTCTGGGAGACTAACAAGGAATTCGCTCAGCAAATTCTTTTCAAACGTACTTTCTAGTGGACACTGGAATTCCCACCAGAAAAAAGTAATATTGCTTCTGAAACCTGGCAAACCACAAGACATAGAAAGCTATCGCCCCATTGCCCTTCTGAGTTCTTGTTACAAATTTCTGGAGAAACTTATCATAAACAGAACTGGACCCACAATAGATACATTTCTGCCCATGGAACAAGCCAGCTTTTATCATAATCGCAGTTGTGTTGATCAGGTGCTGAGCCTAACAGGACATATCAAGGCTGGTTTCCAGCGAGGCTTAAAAACCACAGCTGTGTTCATCGACCTTACTGCAGCATACAATACCGTGTGGAAGAAGGGTCTGCTTTACAAACTGAGTCACTTCATCCCCTGTAAAATCCTCTATCGCCTAATAAACAACATGCTCAGCGATATATCCTTTCAGATCATTATGGGGGACAATGTTAGCAAGTTAAGAAGACTCAACAATGGCCTTCCACAAGGTTCTGTACTGGCACCCGCACTGTTCAATCTTTATATCTCAGATATGCCAGCTACAGGGGGTTGTAAATTTGGATATGCAGATGACCTGGCCCTAGCAGCGCAAGATAAAAACTTGGAAGTATTGGACTGCCTCCTCTCTGAGGACCTGAAGTCCATGGGGAAATTCTTTGCCGACTGGAGACTCATACCCAGTGCCAGCAAAACAGTGACTACCTGTTTCCATCTCAACAACAAACTCGCCAATGCCACCCCAAAGGCCTACCTGAATAACAACCTACTCCCTTATGATCCCCACCCCAAATACTTTGGAGTAACTTTGGATCAGACCCTCTCCTATAAGAAACACCTAGAGAACATGTCTGCTAAAATCAATACCAGGAACAACTTACTTCAGAAACTAAGAGGTTCAAGATGGGGAACCTCAGCCTGTATTCCCAGAATATTAGCACTAGGGTTGGTCTACTCCACAGCTGAATACTGTGCCCCTGTTTGGCTTAATAGCTGCCACACCAGCAAGATCAATGCTAGACTAATACAATGAGGATCATAAGCGGTTGCATAAAATCTACTGCTACTTGCTGGCTTCCCATCTTGAGCCACATTGCACCACCAGCCCTACGAAGGAAGGAAGCCTTAGTGAAGGAGTACAACAAAATTATGAGAAACCCACTTCTTCCTGTGCACGCTGATCTTCCTCATCTATCAATTGGCAGGCTTAAATCCAGGAAGCCCTCTCTGGCACTCGCTCAACAGCTGTCTAACAACTTTGATGTCAACACACAGTGGAAAGCCAAATGGGCTGCTGAATGCCCAGATACAGGCAGTTACATAGATGACCCTACACAAAAGGTGCCAGGTTTTGATCTTCCTCGCCAGCATTTGTCTACTCAGAACAGGATCCGTACCAAACATGGAGTCTGCCAGGACACATTGTTTAAGTGGGGTCTTGTCTCTATCCTTCAGTGTGACTGTGGTGCTCCTTGACAAAATATCCACCACATTGTGTCCAAATGTCCATCAAGAGCTTACACTGACCCAATGTCTGATTTTTTCAACATAGACCACCCTGTCCTTGAATGGCTGGGTGGACTGGACATTAACATTTGAACTACTATAAGTCCATGTATTTGCCATACACTAAATGTGTGTGTGTGTGTGTGTGTCTGTGTGTATATATATGTATGTATGTATGTATGTATGTATGTATGTTTTTTTTCTCTCTGTTAAATCACCTGGTATACCCAAATATGGGAGAAAGCATACATATTCCTTTTTATTTTTCTGTCCTTCCAAAATACATACAGACTATTCCCGATCCAGGGGCCATCCAGGCAGTTGCTTATACAAAAGACCATTATTTTCTATGTGTGACACACTTTTTACTGATAAATAAATAAAGGGAGACTAGTATAGATCTATTTCAAGCTATTTAGCTCTCATCAGCTAGCCATACCCTTATGGGATTCGAACCTGGGCAGCTTGCCTTGTTAGGCAAATGCTTTAACCTCTAAGCCACAGGAATCTCCTCCCTATCAGCTTGTTCCAGGGAAGAAGATATATATGTTTTTTCTGTCAAATCACCTGGTATACCCAAATATGGGAGGGAGCATACTTCTTTCTTTTCTGTGGCTTAGAGGTTAAAGCATTTGCCTAACAAGGCAAGCTGCCTAGGTTCAAATCCCATAAGGGTATGGCTAGCTGATGAGAGCTAAATAGATCTATACTGATCTCCATTAATTCGGGGAAAAAACGGTTTTTTCCCGTTTTTTTCCTATATACTTTTTTGTTTTTTTCCAAAAAATTGGAAAAATTGAAAAAGAAAAAAAAACATTGTGGAATATTTTATTTTAACATGATGAATAAAATATTTTAAAACAGGGTGTTCAAATATTTTTCAATTCTTTTCTAAAAAAAAGGTAAGTAAATATATATATAAATATAAACATAAATATAAATATATAAATATAAATATATAAATATATATAAAATAAAATGTACTGTTTGGTTCTTCTAGATAACTATTACATTTTCAAAATTGCTGTAAGAGCTAATTGCTGAAGTTCTAGTATCCTTGGTTCCCAATACAGAATTTGTCCCAAACCTCATGATTATTGGTCAGCCATTTAATGGATTGCTGTATAAATCTTCTATTGTGTAAAGGTTACATCCTCTCAAAAGTGTCATTTCATTTCACACCTACAGTTCTCTGCTCAGCTTTCCAAGATACTAGGGACATCGTTGCATGAGGTATGCTGCAAGATTGTGGCTCTTATCACTTAAGTCTTCTCTCTCCTGCTGTTGCTGATTGCTTGTAAAGCCAGCTTCAGGGGCTTAATTTATTTATTTATTACATTTTTATGCCACCAATCTCCCCTTAATTACTTACTAAGGCTTACCACCTGCTGGATCAGGACTGCCAATTCCTCCAAGTCAGAGAAGAGCAAAACAGTCTTCATTTGCAGGGTTTGACTGCTTATAACACAAGCCACAGTGAAGTCAGTTTCCTCTCCCTGTAGCTTTTGATGCAAGGGTTGGGCTAGGGAGAAGTAGAATAGGCTATAGTTGGACCTCCAGTTGCAACCTCCCTTAGAACAATTTTTATTCCGAAGTCTGCCTTTTGGGAAAGGTCAATATAATCACACCTATCTTTTTCCACTAAAAAGAGACTCATCAGAAAATACTTTTGAAAACAGAATTGTCATCAAACTACATTGTTTGTGTTTATGTTTATGTTTATTTATATTTCTATGCCGCCCAACTCCCAAGGGACTCTGGGCGGCTTACAACAATATAAAAAAACTTAATAAAATATAAAAAACTATTAAAAAAAGACATAATAAAAACATTTAAAAACAATTAAAAACTCATACACACCGTTTCATGGCCGGATCCCGCCAAATTGCAGAAGCGAGATCAATGGCCCCAAGCCTGCCAAAACAGCCAGGTCTTCACCGCTCTCCGGAAGGCCAGCAGGGTGGGGGCAGTCCGGATCTCAGGAGGCAACGTAGTCTCCGAACACTCTTCAAGGGTAACCCCATGTAGAGCGCGTTGCAATAATCTAATCTTGAGATGGCAAGGGCATGAGTGACTGTGAGGAGAGCCTCTTGATCCAAGTAGGGTCGCAATTGGTGCACCAGGTGAACCTGTGCAAAGGTCCCCCTAGCTACAGCTGCCAAGTGTTGCTCTAATTTTAGCTGTGAGTCTAGGAGGACACCCAAATTGCGAGCCCATTCTGAGGGGGACAATTCCCCCCCCAGAGTCAAGGATGGACAGTCGACATAGTCTTTGGGAGGCAATACCCACAGCCACTCGGTCTTGTCTGGGTTAAGTCTGAGCCTGTTAACTCCCATCCAGAACCTCACATCACGTCCATCATGTATCATTCTTGGTGATACATACACACAGCCAGTTTAGCAACAGTGTAAAAGTAGTTTACTATTGCTTTGTTCTTTGTTCATTTTGGAGTTAATTATTTGAAATGGAAACTTAACAGATACTGTATCCTATCAACTTTTCTTTTTCCCAAGAGTAGAGAACCCTACTCCTAACATGTAGAGAATCAGATCCATTCTTAGAGCAGTGTAGTGAGAAGTGCAATTCAAAACCATCTGAGGGCAGGAGGAAACAGTTCAGACACCTCCTTAAATTCACAGGAGTAAGGAGTATGTAGAAGAGAAGCACAATCAGACTTGCAAGATCCTGTTACTATAGCTAATACAATAAAGTGGTCTTAAATTTCCTTTGGAGTTACTTTCTTGGTCCGGTGTGGAAATCAAGAGAACTCTTGCTTGTGGAGAAAAGTATATGTTGAGATATATTTGAAAATTGAAATAGCTGGCTTTCACTCAACTTGAGCTGGTAACGAGGGAAAACCAACCAAGCTTTTTTCTTGTATTATATTTTAAAAATATAATTCTCTGATAATAATACATTAATGCTAAACATGCCACTTCAAAAAGAATAACTTCAGCACAGAGATGTTTCTTGCTGTGAAATTATTCATTTTGCCCTAGATTTCTTGACTGAATGAATGATGGATTGACTGGGTGATCTCAAGCTCATTCCTCTTTTCTAGTTTTAGATTGTTATGTACTTTTTTTTTTTTACCGCACAACTAGACCAGAGCTCCATAGTTCTCCAAGTTTGACTGCAGAAAACAAAGGCCTAACTTTAAACATTACATTTTTATCTGAACCATATTCTATTTAGACTCTTTTAACAATGTAAAAAACCGTAACATTGTGCTCTCAAGCCACCACTTATATGAGAAATATCCTGGAGCAAAATTGTCACTGCCAAATGAGAGCTACTGAAAGTGGAATTTTATGAAGCATTTCTGGCACAGCAACCCTGATTGAAATTGAAATTAGAGCAGCGATAATTTATGCACTGCAATTATGATATTAATATGTTGCAAAGTCATACTTTGCAATATATTTTAATTGTATTTTAAATATGTCTTTTCAATGGAATGTTTGTTTTTAAAACCTGATTGTAAACACATGTGTAACCCAATACTAGAAGCATAGATTAAATATAATCTCATCCTTAACTAGTTTATTTTAAGTGCCCAGAATCACACATCTTTATGCTGAAATTTTATAACTGTATTTGTGTTTGACTAAGAATAGAGATATATCATTATGCCACAAAAAGGAGGGTATATTGCATAAACAATTTCAGGTTTTGTATGACTTTCAATAACTTTAATGTGATGGAGTTGCCTGGTTGTTAATCAACAATTCCCAAACTTCCAATATCATGTCTTAATTAGTTTGCTGAAGTCTCTAGTGCACTAAAGTATTTATTGTTGCTATTTAAAAAGAATATTTCAGTATTATTTAATAGCTTGAACGGTCTATTAAACAGTATTAAAGTTATTGTAATATTCAGATTATCCCAACTTTGTTATGCATCCATGTTGCGTTGTTAAAATGATTGTTTTTTTTAAAAAAAATCTAAAATAAAACAGTTCATCAGATGTAGATATAAACATGTCAGAAAATTTGGATGATATTATTCCAAAAATAATATTGGAACATCCCAACACATTGACACCCATGTGTCAATTCAAGAAAGAAGAAATCTTTGAAATGTTCTTATATTTCATATTCATAAGGTTTGGAATTTTCATTTGTGAATTTTCAATAGTGAAATTTTCAATCCTTTCTTGAAGATGTTCCAAATTTGCTTGTGGAGTATTTTTACTCTTAGAAGAAATCAAAGACATTGCATGCATAGAACTATTAATGACAGTTAATGTGGTATAATATAGTTCGGAAAGATGACCTCTGGAAGGGTTCTGTTAATAGGAATCAGGAGCCGAGTTGAGTTTTGAGTGAGTGTTGAATGAATTTTGATCATAGCCTGGAATGAGCACGTAACACAGATATTGGATTGGATTGTTCCAGTGGTGGGTTTCACTTATCTTTGCTACCAGTTCGGAAACGTGAGCGCGCAGGGCCGTGCATGCGCTTTGTGCACACACAATGCTTCTGCGTATGCGCAGAGCATTTTTGATGACGGCCGGGTGGGTGGTCAGAGCCTCCCCCTGCCGCCGCTACCGGTTCGGCTGAACCGGTGCGAACCGGTAGCAACCCACCACTGGATTGTTCCCAAGTGACTCCTCAGTTGCATAAATCTTCAAACCAATGCAAGTGCCCCATGGTCTTTATGAAACTTCACAAGATGAAGGAATAGGAACAGTAAATCCAATCAAACATGAAAAAGAACCAGTTTTAAGGTTTACGCTTAAGATTTTCCACTCTTATAATACCAACAGCCAGAAATACTCTTCAAACTTTTTGTTTACTTGGGAAGGATGAGCAACAGGCTCAACTGCATGGCCATACTGAAAAATACAGTATTCTAGGCATTTGATAGATAAAGTCCCTCAGATACACTCAGAGTTGGGCTATGATTGGGCAAGTCCTATTGGGGCATGGAAATAAGTCTTGGATAACTACTGGGAGTAACTCTGAACCAGTTATTCCTGAGAAAGTACAGTCCTTAAATCTGTTAATTGAGTTGTTTATTATATCTCCCCCAAAGCTGGTAAATCTGCATGTAATTAAGTACATGAAGTAATATCTACTTTGCCAAGAAAGAGGGTGATTTTGCCTCCCTTGAAGGAGATGATGGTATGCCTTCTCCTCAAAACAGTCTTTGAGGGGTAAGGCAGTCTTGGGCAATCCCAAATCCAGGTCCCATTCATTCAAATGTCATTTGATAGGATTCAGGAGGTAGGTCTTCTCTATCAGAGCATGTGCCATCTAGAATCATATCTTCCAGAGATTTGTATGATTCCCACCCTGACCTTATTCAAACAAGCTCTTAAAAACAAGCTGTGCTCCCAGGCTTTGGTTTAGAGCAGGGGCGTCAAACTCATGGCCCACGGGCCGGATGCATCACACATTGGCCATGCCCAGCCCTAGTTTAGCGAAGGAAAAAAAATCCACGATACATCACGTGATGACGTGATGCCGCGAGTTTGACACCCCTGGTCTAGAGTGAGTAGTGGACATCTTATAGGGATTATTGGTTTGTTAGAACGTCTACTATTTTTCAAAATGCTTTTTGTATTGTTTGTATATGCCCATATACATTTTCTCACTTAAAAGACTACCATGGGAAATGTTAATGGCTGGGCCATTATCATGCATATCTGTTCATAACAAATTGAGCACAGCAGGGGGAAAAAATCCAGCCTAGAACATGTTCACATTAACTTTAAATTTGAGATAATATAGGATGCATGATAATGAACTGTAATACACATGTAAGTGTAGTGATCAAAATGTGACTATAATAGGTGCTTTGATTGTATGAGCCAATCCTGAAAAAAAAAACAAAGGGACTTGGTTGAATAGCTGAATTCTACCGATGTTTCTTGAAGGAGGTTAAGCTGACAATCAAATACCCATAAGTCCTCTATCAGAATTCAACCGGCATATAAAGGTATGAGACCTATTGTAAATATGTTATACTTTTGTGTTGAAAGGCCTTCATGTAAACCGCTTAGAGAGGGCTGTAAAGCACTATGAAGCGGTATATAAGTCTAAGTGCTATTGCTATTTTGTAGTCAAGTTCAAACCCTTTGTAATTATATATATAAATATAGATAATTTCTGACCTGATATTTTTTTTTATCTCAATACAATAAGGTCAAGTGTGGAGTTTCTTCCATGTTCAATTATGGTTAGTGCTTGTTACCTCTTGGCATTCCATTAGCAGTTGTCATTTCCTCTGGGCTTTTGGTTGAATTAATATTGCTGTGATATTTAGGATGTTGTTGTTATGGTATTCTTACATGGCTTTAGGTTCTGTAGTTTTTTTTTTTTAATGATTTTATTTTGTATATATTGCAACCTGAACAAAGGGGCAAGCAAGGTCTTCTATAAGACCCAGCTTCTCTGCAGATCAAGATGCATAAAATCTTATTAGAACCTCACACATAAGATCCTCATTGAGGTTCTGAGTCAGGGGTGAAATTCAAATTTTTTCCCTACCGGTTCTGTGAGTGTGGCTTGGTGGGCATGGCAAGGGAAGGATACTGCAAAATCTCCATTCCCACCCCACTCCAGGGGAAGGATACTGCAAAATCTCCATTCCCTCCCTACTCCTGGGGGAAGGATATTGCAAAATCTCCATTCCCACCCCACTCTGGGGCCAGCCAGAGGTGGTATTTTCCAGTTCTCTGAACTACTCAAAATTTCCGCTACTGGTTCTCCAGAACCTGTCAGAACCTGCTGAATTTCACCCTTGTTCTAAGTATAGATAGTGGAAGAAAGTAGTAAAATTTTCTTGACTTTTTGCTGATTCATATGATGTGGTGGTGGCTCTTTATTTCCTTCTTCTTAGTTGGTGTTTCTTCAGCTTCTCACTTCAGCCAACCCCATTCCAACACAGGTATAACCAAGTATTAATTAGGACTGACCCTTAGCTTTTTAATTAAACCAAGAATCAACTGTGCATTGAGCCCTGCTGGACTCTTTTATAGAGAGACCATGCTTCCAAAGAACTGGGAATCCTGAGAAAACAGAACTTTTAATTGCTGTTAATCTTTTAAGACTGTTCAGCTGGAAATGCTTACCAATTTCTAGCAAACCTTTGTGCTAAACAAGTAACAAACTCACAAGTACCTTCACACTCTAGAACCGTGATGGCGAACCTATGGCACGCGTGCCAGAGGTGGCACGCAGAGCCCTCTTTCTGGGCACGTGCGCTGTTGCCAGCTGCTCTTCCGGGTTCTGGTGCGCGCAGGAGTGCTGACCAGCTGGTCTTCGCGCACGTAGGAGCGCCAGAAACCAGAAGAGCAGCTGCCCGGTATGCATGTGCATTCCGGCCAGCTGCTCTTCTGGGTTCTGGCGTACACATGCATGCCGGCCAGCTGGTCTTTCCGTGAGCAGGAACGCCAGAGCCCAGAAGAGCAGCTGTACAGCATGCGCATACGCAGCTGCTCTTCTGGTTTCCGGTGCTCCCACATGGGCGAAGACCAGATGGCCAGCACACATGCGCGCGCTGGAACCCGGAAGAGCAGCTGCTCTTCCTGGTTCCGGCGCGTGCATTCTGGTTTCGGCACTCAGTGCCGAAAAGGTTCGCCAACACTGGTCTAGAACATTGGAGCAGAGTTTGCATGCAGATACTCTACTTCAGGGGTGTCAAACTCGTGGCATCACGGCGGCGTCGCATGACGTATTGGGACTTTTTTCCCCTTTCGCTAAACCAGGCAGGGGTGAGGTCAGCACGTGACGCATCCAGCCTGTGGGCCGCGAGTTTGACACCCCTTCTCTACTTGTAAATTCTCACATGTGTCAGCTGAATATGTTCAAGCAAATAAAGTGTGTTAATATATGTGAAACTAATATATAGGAATAGATAGGAATACTAACATGGTGAAAGGGAGGAGAAGCTCATATTTAGGAACAGCTGCAAGAAGAACTCAGTTTCAAAAGTAAACAGATCTAGGGGAACACAAAATAAAGGCATAGAAACAACTGAGTTTCAATAATGGTCCTGACATTCTTAACTCCTTCAGCTTGATTACTTAGTGTTTGAAAACATCACCTGCTGATTTCCAGGTAAATGCAACATGTGCAACTTTCTTTCTGCACTTTAGCAGCATTCTTAAAAACTGGCCATTTGAGCCATAGTTGAGCAACACAATGCCCTGGCAAACAAAATTGATTTGAAAAGACTGGAGCAACTCAGTGATATTTTCCAATTTTTGCAGGGAACAAAAACTTCTATTTGAGGATAAAAAACATTAATCTTTTACCTCAAGCTGCTGCATAGCATCAGCAATAATGTCCCAAAATTAAGGTCTATTGAAGCTGTTATTAATGTTTCCTTAGGTTTCTGTTGCTTTGGAACTGAAGTAGGGACATTATTCATTTAGATTTTGAGCAAGACACTGGCCCATTTCAAATCAGGAAGAATATGAAGATACAAATATAAAAGAGTAGAATAGAGTGCTGGTGAAGTCTAGTGGTTAAGGAATTGGAGTGGGAACAGCCAACTAGTCAATTTTCAGCCATAGAAACTCACTGGGTATCTTTGGGACAACCATTTTTATGCTAAGCAGCAGGGGTGGGTTCTAACTTACCTCGCCGCCGGTTCGCTTCTTCCCGCGCCGCGTGGGCACGCCTTGTGGGCACGCACGCGCACATGCATTTCCAAAATTTTTTAAACCCCCCCCCCAAAAAAGCCAAAAACACAATGGCGGTGCATGCACAGTGCCGGCAACTCGGCTTCTGCGCATGCGCAGAAGAAAAAATAATAATAATAAAAAAATCCCCCCCCCAAAAAAATTCCCCCAAAAAAATTCCCCCAAAAAGATGGCAGCATCCACGGACCGGCACCGACCGAACCGGCTCCATGAAGTCACCAGCGGGACATCATGCTACTGGTTCAGGTGAACCGGTCTGAACCAGGAGGAACCCACCTCTGCTAAGCAGAGTTTATCTTGTAGGATTGTTGTTGTGGGGAAAATGTGCACAGCCTTGAATTCCTAACAGATCCAACTAATAAGTCAAAGTATTGTACTGCAGTACAATAGTAATTGGTTTCAATGAGGGTAAGAAGTTATGAATTATAATATTAAATATATTTAATTGCTCTAACCCCATTATAATCTTTGCAAGTAGAACACAGTTTTGAAACCCTGTGAAGGACTGTTTGAAATATCTACAGTGAGAAGTGATTTGATCAATTTTATTCTACTTAGGAGTATGCATTTGATGAAAACAATTTCCCTTAATGAATTAAACTACTGACTACTTCTTGAAGGCAAAAATACGTAGCTAAAACCTTTTTTATGTATGAATCAAACAGAAAATATATTCAAACAATCCCCCCCCCTCCCAAAATTGTTTGTCTAATTTACATAGAGGAATAGATGAAAAGGAAGGCTGGCTTTTTATCCTGTTTCAAAATAAATCTATCTCATGCCAGTTTTAACTATGCAAAATGCATATTATCATAATTAAAAGTTTTTTTTTAAATGTTTAGCTAACTTGTGAACCCAGTCAGTCAAGTGTTCAGTGTGAAGCTTTCAAATTATTTAATTTTTTGGCAGAATAAAGTAAAAAGAATGTGCCACAATTAATAAATGCAAATTCCCAGAACGGCTTTTCTGTTCTATTTCCACCAGTTTTAGATTTTTTTCCCCTCACACATAAAACTAATTTCACTTAGTATTTGGCTAGGAGAGACCAGATTGCATGGAGTGGGGGAGGAAACACATGGGGGAGGAATCAATTAATCATCTGTGTCTCCATTGATCTTTCTCCTGTTTTTTTTTTGACAATATCATAAATGTTAGCTTTGAGGAAAGGTTTTGCCTACAAACACCCATTGTTATCAAAGTTATGTTTTATTTTTGTTTTTTAAAATATCTGTTTCATTTATATATGACAATAATTTGGACATTATCAAATAGAGAAGCACTGTCCGAACCTCAACCCTAATACCTCTAACCTTTCTACTTCGAAAGGAGAAATCAGGAGACCAGGAGCTCTGACTGTCTGTGAAGTTTCCGAAAGATGCCCTAATTAATTCATGAGCCACGAGCCAAACTCCAAAAGAAATATAAAGATTTATTAGGAGCGACATTTTGGCAATACTCCGATGCAGTTAGAACTGAGCCCACGTAGGCTTCGCGCCCTCATGACCCTGTTTCCCCCCCTTGTCATTGGACATGTCATAAATCACATTATCCAATGAACCACGTTGGCAGGCTGTGAACCCCACACCCCTCATTCTGACTCCGGTAACCTAGGACACAATCAGCAAAAGAAACAAAAGTGGAATGTAGTTTCAGTTAGCACAGTCAGCCACTCCGTCCGCTCTCCCCCCCCACCTCCGTCTTATGGCAACTTGAAAGCTTTGCAAGTTGACCTTAGATGGATGGATGGATGGATGGATGGATGGATGGATGGATGGATGGATGGATGGATGGATGGATGATAGGCAGGCAGAATTGATGAGCAATGTCCTTCTGAGATCACATTGTTTCTAATCTACAGGGACTTCTGTATATTCTGTAAAGATGTCAGTATGGAATTGGGCTTTCCAAATACTGTTGCAGCACAGTGTGCAATGGATGCTTACTAAGCAACTGTATCTAGACATTGAACAGCTGTGATTGTTCCTAGTAAAGATAGATGGGTTATCTTCAGTCCTGCTCTGCTAAACTCTTCATAGGATTGTTGTATTTATATGGGCTGCCTTTGAAGACGACTTTGAACTAGGAAAGTGAAACTAGATTATATTCACCAGTTCTTAAAGGGGTACCTTTAAGTGTTCCATTTGTACAAGATGATCTGGGCAGGAACCCTAAAACACTAGCTATGACTCTAGAATGTATTCCTTCCTACAGGTTGGCCTTCTGCAAGGTACTGAAGACTATATTTTTCCAAATATCTTTTGAGAATAATACTAGCCCTTCAACATAGATTAGGTCAGGAAACAAGACAGCACAAGGCTAAAGCAATGCTACCTTATTTTTATAGGATGTAATAACAGAAACTTGAAAGCCTCCAGAGTTCCCTCTACCACCTCTTATACAAAACTGAATAAAGGTGGGATTACTTGGCGTTTCTTTCTCATACTTTCTACTTTCCCAGCATGAAACAGGTGCTTTTTCTCCCTAAAAAACTCATCATTCAACATCTTGACTTCTTGAAAGATAATGTATAATAGATGCAGTTTCAGCCAGAGGATCAGCACATTTTTTTTAGTTACAATCCATTTGGCTCTGGAGATTTGAACATATTTTAATGTGAAGATATTTCTACCATGGTAGAACTGGACCTCTGCTCCTTTCAGCAGCTCTTTGCAATTACCAAGAAGAATATATATCCCCTGCTTAGAAAATATGAGCCTAAAGAGGAATTAAACATTTCTGCCTTTTCAATGTTCACAGGAGACTTTGCTAACTTCAACTCATTCTGAAATTTAGATTTTTCACTTTTGTTATTTTGGATTTTCAAATTTTTGCAAAGCTTTATGCAACCAGGCCTTCTTTTTCTTTTCTCAACCAATCCTCTATTTGAATTATATTTATTTTATTTGCATTGCAATGTAATTTAATTAGTATAGGGTTTTTTTTTGCTATGGGTCACCCATCCAGCTCCCACTATGCAGTCCTAGTAGGTATGTATGTCCCTCAAGCTGAAAATGGCTGTATAAATTTACTTTAAGCCATCTGCCTTACCTTGAAGAACTTCAGATCTATTCTCTAATTTTCATTATCTAGGAAAGGAGATTCTGTAGGTCATGGCATACTTTTTTTCTTTACCTAACAGCTACTTATTCTGCTAGATGTTTTACTGGGTTTATGCTGAAAGGCAGTTCCTGGTCCATTCTGTAGATGGACCTGAGACTCTAAAAGTAGCCTATGTTACATATAACCCAAGAGTTTATCCATATTGACTCATACTTGTTTCAAGAAAACAAATCATAAAATAGATTCACATTTGCTTCAGAATAACATCTATCTATCTATCTATCTATCTATCTATTTATCTATCTATCTATCTATCTATCTATCTATCTATCATCTATCTATCTATCTATCTATCTATCTATCTATCTATCTATCTATCTATCCATCCACGCACCCACCCACCCACCCATCCATTTATCTCTTTGTCTCTTTCTTTCTTAGAAGTTGATAATACAATTTGGTTCCTTTAAAACAAAGCCCCTTCCTGAAGCCCCTCCCCTTCAGGAGGTTTATATCCAGCTGATCTGGAGAATTTTCATTTAATCTCCAGTTTACCCTTCCTTTTGTATCACCTTAGTCCAATTCACCTCATTAGGTTACTCTCATGTGGAACAATTTAATCCAGGAATAGTGTATGTTCTGTCTGAAGCATCATTGCTTCATTGTTTAAAGCAAAGCATCAAGTTTTATTCACCTTGACCAGGCAAGAGATTCCCATTCCTGAGGTGCCTTTCTGTCCAACCAACCGATCAGGTAAAGTAGACATGTTCCAGGTACCTTCCATTAAATATTCCCATCTTGCAGAACCTGTAAGACACACTTTCCCTTGAGAGCTAGCATGTCTCTATTCTTTGAACCTTTTGGAAAGATTAAATTAAGAGCTGGCTTCCCCCCCCCCCCAAGCTCTGTGATGGGGTGTTGCAAGAGGCTACAGAAGGAAGTTTTTGGTATGACACCAGGCTATTGTTTTTATTTCTTGGTTTGTAGTTTTATTTGGACATTGTTTTTATATTATGATTGTGAGCAGTCCTGAGTTCTATGCTTTAAGATGGGTGGCCATACAAGTATTTAAAATAACCTTCTGTAGGTTGTCTGCATATGCTCAAAAGATCCCAGAAGCACCTGCTTATCTGCTTTGTTTATCTCTCTCTCAATGGAACAATTCCTCTGTAGCACCTTATACCAAAGCATCTCTCTGAAGCCTTACATAGCTCCCCTAGATACACTTCCTGGAAGTCCTGGAGGAAAACAATAATTTAATGCATGAGCCATATGTAGTAAATCTCCTGTTTGCTAAGCAAAGTGACCAATCAAAATAGCTCAGCTCTGTTTGATTCTTCACTGGTTCTCTTCTATGTAGAGTGACTGTATGAAGCAGTGTTACTGTTCAAGGCAGCCAAGCTACATAGGTCAAGTAAGAAATAAATAAGAATAATATGTTGAAATCACATGGAAATATAGTAACCAACAGTGTAAAGGTAATTGCCTTGGTTAGAAATATAGCAGAAGTATGATAGCATTAAGATCTGTGAACATGGAAAAAATAAAAGTCTGCAAATATTATTTGTAGTTCCTTAAAGCACAGGAATATAAGGCCAGTATTTCCAGGTATCTTCAGTAACAGACATGCTGTTAAATATATTTCACAAAATAAAGGCACTCCTGTAATTCTAGATAAAGAAAAAGGTTCCTCCACATAAAATTTGTCAAGCCTTAACTGGAATTACATGGCACAAAACTGCTAAACTGAAAAAGAACTGTATACCCTCCAGATTTATTAAAAATTGCAAACTTAATTTTCCATTAGCGTTCCCTATTTTGGCAACTTAAAGAGAGAAAAAGTTGATTTCAGCAGAACATCCTGTGGGGAAATTAGTTCTTTTTGCTAAAGTATCTTAATAATTACAGTGACATCAAGGTTAATTGCTTAATCTGTATTGCCATAGTGCAGTCTCGTAGAAATCCCCACACAATCTGTTCTATAATTAGTGCCAAAATACCCATATATAGAACAAGCTGTAGCCTAAATAACAGTGCAGGTCAGCTACAATGAATAAGATGCTCTGTGCTTCAGTGCTTATACTGTAAATTGTTCAGATAGGAATAAAAGTGATTCTTTTCTTTTAAAAAAAAGTGCTGGGTAGTTCCATATTCTAATTGTAGAATTGTAACTATATTTGTCAGATTTTTTTTAAAAGAGAAAGATGGAGGCCTTTTCATTGATGTCTTTGACTGTAATCTACCAGGCTGATCCAGTATGAGTGGATTATTTTGGACTATCCAGTCTATGATTGGTACAGACTGACTGGCTCAATCACCCAGCCAACTTCTGAGCCAAGGGAAGACTTGGGTGACCCTCTCTAGTTCAGCACCTTAGCACTGCAGGTAGCCCTGACTTAATGAGTACCCTCTTTAGTACCCATTCAAAATTATGATGGCATTGAAAAAGTACCTTTATGAACATTTCCTGCATTTATTACCATCACAGCATCTGTGTGTGACAAGCTAAATATTTGGGCACTTCACAACAATGGATATTTATGATTATTGTAGCACCTGCTGGTCATATGATCACCAGGTGTGCATTTCACAACTGGCTTCCAACAAGCAAAGTCAATGGAGAAGTCAGCAATAATATCATACGTTGTGGTCACGGGAGCAGAGGTGAATTCACTTACCTTTCCTACCGGTTCGCAAATGTGAGTGCGCGCACATTTCCACGCATGCGCGCAACCTTCTGCGCATGCACTTTGCTCATGCACACCGCTTGCACGCATGCACATGGCTTCAAAATGTGCAGAAATAGGACGGCATAGCACCGGGGCGGGTGAGCGGGTGGGCAGGCCCACCCACAGGTCGCCGCTACCGGTTCTCCCGAACCGGTCCGAACTGGCAGAATACCACCTCTGTACGGGATGTCTCGCTTAATGTCACGCTGTGACACATCTAATGCAGGGGGTGTTCTAACTTACCTCGTTGCCGGTTCGCTTTCTCCTGCGCCGCATGGCTGTGCCTCATGGGCGTGCGCATACGCAGTGCAAAAAAATAAAAAAAAATCGAAAATAATAATAAAAATAAAATAAAATAATAATAAAAAAAGCCAAAAAGAAGACACATGCACAGTGCCGGAAACTTTGCGCATGCGCAGAAGAAAAAAAATCAAAAGAATTTAAAAAAAAAATTCAAAAAAAAAGGGCGGCACCCACGGACCGGCACTGACCGAACCGGATCCTTGATGTCATCGTGACATCACCAGCTGGTCACTACCGGTTCGGGTGAACCGGTCTGAACCAGGAGGAACCCACCTCTGATCTAATGGGAAAGGTTTTCTCTGGAAAACCATTCCTACTCCCACACCATTCATAAACCTCCAAGTGCTTCAACGACCCTCTAAAAGGATGCAAATTATAAGCTGTCTGCAAGGAATATAAATCATTCCATTCGCCACTATCCTGTCCGAGCTATACAATTTGGGATAAACACCCTTTGAATGGTGTGGGAGTAGGAATGGATTTCCAGAGAAAAATTGCAGACTACAGGAACCAGGAGTACTACTCAGGTGACCCTGGGAACACTGATAAACCTCCAAGTACTTCAACCACCCTCTAAAAGGATGCAAATGACAAGCTGTCTGCAAAGAATATAAATCCTTCCATGCCCCACTATCCTGTCAGAGCTAAAAAAGCTTCTTGGATGAGAAGCGAAACGTCTTCAAAGAAAAAAAAAACAAAAAAGTCCAATTGCGTCCTGAAAAAGCACCTTTGGGACATCTAATAGGAAGTAATGCCATAAGTCCATCTTGTTTTGCTTAGCAACTATATTGCTAAGAATATAGTGCAGAGAAGAGCAACAAAGATGATTAGAGGACTGGAGGCTAAAACATATGAAGAACGGTTACAGGAACTGGGTATGTCTAGTTTAATGAAAAGAAGGACTAGGGGAGACATGATAGCAGTGTTCTCATCTCAATATCTCAGGGGCTGCCACAAAGAAGAGGGAGTCAAGCTATTCTCCAAAGCACCTGAGGGTAGAACAAGAAGCAATGGGTGGAAACTAATCAAGGAGACAAGCAACTTAGAACTAAGGAGAAATTTCCTGATGGTTAGAACAATTAATCAGTTGAACAACTTGCCTCCAGAAGTTGTGGGTGCTCCAGCACTGGACGTTTTTAAGAAGATGTTGGATAACCATTTGTCTGAAGTGGTGTAGGGTTTCCTGCCTAAGCAGGGGGTTGGACTAGAAGACCTCCAAAGTCCCTTCCAACTCTGTTATTTCTATTTCTTAACAGAGTTGCCTGCCCCAGTTGTGATTGCTAAGCAAGGACTACCTGTATACCACATGGGCTATCATTCCTAGAGATTGATATAGATACAAATAAATATATTTCTATATATGGAGGCCTGTAAATAAAAATAAAGTGAAAAGGGTTACTTCATGCATTCTACGGACACTTCTGAGGTACACAGTGAATTTAAGAAAAAAAAACTCAGCTGAAACTATTTGTAAGAAAAGAAACAGGAATGTCTATACACTGGGTTAGGAACCTGAGCACTCAACCAGAGAACTACAAGATAAGGCTCAAACTCAGATGTGATTTAACAATGTCAGAATTGAATCCCAGATAAAACAGAGTCCGTTATCATGTAGATAAAAATGAGGACATGCACACAAGAAAAACAGAATATGTATATGCAAGAATATGACACTTGTAGAAAACTAAAAGTGGTTGTGATTATTTTTGAGCAATAGTGTGCATTACACCAAATGTGATGTATTGTACAAAATATATTTTTGAGTATCCTGTTCATTTAATTTACTGCAGCTGGATAAGTCTCTTGCAAGTAGTAGTTACACTCTTCTTCTCTGTTCTATTCAAATCTACAAACATTTGCAAACTACTTCAATACTTACCTTCCCCCCCCACACACACACACACAAAAGCCAGATCTAGCATTTCTACACAGGATGTGGCATGTAGTTCCATAGAAAACTCACCTGAAGATATGAAAGTATTTACATAAAAATACTGACAAAGCAATATTCATATCTAACAGACAAAATCCATCTTGTCCACCAAAAACTTACTTTGTTCCCTTCAGTTATTCTTTTGAAAGGATTGAACATCAAGAAACATATTCCAGAGGTTAGTGAATTATAATTCCTAGTATGCTGAGCAGGATTAATCCAAGCAGGATTAATCCAAGCAGGATTAATAGGTACCCATTGTTTTCCCAATTCCATTGTATATACTGTATATGTGAATATACTTATGAAATCCTTGTATGGTAGAGATGCTAAGCCAACTATATTTATAGTGAAAAATTTCTTTTAAAATGTACAATAGCACTTACAGTTTTGGACATACTGATGAAAAGCTGCTGTTCCTCCTAATTAGCTTCATTTCCTTGGTTGGAAATAAGTAGTCTCTTTTCAGGTGAAACAACCTACCATTTGCTAAATGTTTTAATTCAGACTCAGACATTAATCTACTGTGATTGTTTGACAATTAATTTGTGGTGATTCATGAAGTGTTGTTACTTTTCTCTTCAGATGCATGGGTAGCAGGAAGGGCAGAGGGAAATATTTTGGCTTCCACTATCCCTCAATAACCCCTGGAAACCTCCTTGATGGAGTTCATAGTTATATCCAGCTGTTAGAAGATACATCTGTCATTTCTTTTCTAAAATGATGCCTGCAACGGGAAAACCTATTAATTAGTGAGACGTTCCTGTCCATTATGAAACTTCAAGCCAACCCACAAATCTCAGAGAATCAAAGTGCACAGCTGCCACTTATTAATTTCTCACAAAAAGCTCCTAGTTTTTCCACTTGTAGAGAAGCAACATCTTTTGACAGCCTATTTAGGTTGTATATAAATAAATATAAAGCATTGATTATTATATATTAAACCATTAAAGTCATGTCTTTCTTCAGAATGTGTTCTTATACTAAAATCTGCCTTCCTTGCAAATAATACAAATAAAGACTTCTGTTTTTCTACCTTATTCTCAGAAAGCTTTAGGATTTCTTTGGAATGTTTTAATGATATTTATGAGCATACCATGCTGTTCTAAAAATGTCAGGGGTAAAATATATATTTTCTTTCTAGACCTTTTTATTTCATTTTATTTTCTAATATGAGTTTCTGCATAATCCCCTCCTTTGGAATGCAATTGAAGTTGGGAACTCACTGATTAATAGAAAAATTTGTAGAAGCAATGACATACACAACCACTTAAAATAAAAGTAAGTTCAAGATCACCAAAACCCACCGTTGAGAATTTATCAATATAAAAGTAAACATATCTATTTCTCAATGAAATAGGAATGGATTAATACACGCAGAATAAATTTTCAGCATAGCACTCATACAGCCATCCTTTTCCTGTGTAATATTCTATAGAATAGCTATTGCAACAAAGTATATCCATTAAAAATAAATTGTAGTCCTATTCATGACTTCTCAGAAATAAGCAGGGGTGGGTTCCTCCCGGTTCGGACTGGATCGCCAGAACCGTTAGCGACCCGCTGGTGATATCATCAATCCGGTTCGGTCGGTGCCGGTCCGTGGGCGCCGCCATCTTTTTTGGGGAATTTTTAGTGAATTTCTTTACTGTTTGGAAGGTTTTTCCTGTTCTGCCGCTTGAAAAAGGGCCCTCCCGCCCGCCCCTGCGTTTAAACTGACCTTTATTCCTTCTGCCAGAAGCACAGCTGAGCAGCTC
Organism: Thermophis baileyi; assembly: GCA_003457575.1. Classification (NCBI taxonomy): domain Eukaryota; kingdom Metazoa; phylum Chordata; class Lepidosauria; order Squamata; family Dipsadidae; genus Thermophis; species Thermophis baileyi. Next base: position 857,068 of record QLTV01003121.1, read on the forward strand.
CTCAGCTGTGTTTCGGGCTGATTGAAGCTACTGAGCATGTGCGGAAGCCAAATTGCCCGAGGGAACGCGCGCGCGCGTGAGAGTGGAGGGAGCGCGCACGCGCAAAACATTGCGATGCGAACCGGTGAGGAAGGTAAGTGGAACCCACCCCTGGAAATAAGTCTCAGTTATTCAAAAGAACTTGTTCTTAAATATGTGGATAAAGGATTGGTTTGTAGAATGGAAGAACAAAAGGACAATACAAGAATGGAACATGTAGCAATGACAAAACTGGTTGTATATATTCATCATAGAAGTTTTGAGTAAATTCGAGCAGGAATCTCTTCCTTATATATGAGATATCACACAGCAAGGCAGGTATAGAAAATTTGAATATGAGTTTTAAAATACAGAATAAAGACTTTGTTTAAAAAATAATAATTTACATAAATTGAAGAAAAATCTCCAATATTTCAAGAAATTGACAAATACTTGTAGTGAGTAGTGGCAAGGGACAATGGAAGGGAAGGAGGAAATGAGCTATCAAAAGTCCACTAAGATTTTTTGTTGATTGTTTTGCTTTCTTACTTCAGTGTTTCCCTTCATTTTTCGCTATCCTGCTTTTATTGTCAGGTTGAAAAATGTAAAGTGACCATATGTTTATAATAATGTTTCATATGCAGAACTGTGAATAAAAGCTGGCTCTAAATCACTATCTTCTTTTCAAACTAGGCTTTTAATTAAGGTATTCTGGTAGAGATGACTGTAATAACTTTAACATATTTCACATTTATTTATAATAAATGCCAATTAGCAAGATGTCTTTAACTCACTTAATAAGCATTTTAACATACAGTAATAAGCATTTTTGAACAGCCCAAATGCTGACATCCAGCAACTTTGTTATAGTGGTTTTAGTCCTGGAATAAGACAGGGAGATACTGTATAATTGAAGTTCACACACTACAGCCATTAAACTCACTGATTTCTCACTCTTTTAATTTATTTGAGTTATTTTAACCAGATGCCACAACTCAAGACATACAACAGAGTGAAACATCGAAGGGAAGGGGCAAAAAATATTTAGTAACTCTTGATCCAAGTCCAAGATGGTCACCACTAAACTATCACCTTGAGTTTAAAGTATGTTGGAAAAGGTTTGTTTGAATGAACTCATGAAATGTCCAGGAGGAAGAGGGCTATATGGGGACAGGCAATCTTAAGGTGTGGGGGCCACAACAGGAAAGGCAAGTCCCTTAATTCACACTCTCCTAATTTCATACAGAGACCATGTTGCAATGCAGTTATTGGATAGGAAGTTCAAGATAAATGTCTTTATATCTATATTTATAATATATTTATATTTTAAGTCACCTTAAAAAACATAACAAAACTACCAGGTTTGCACAATCAAGATGGGAGCACTGTCAAAAAGAGCTTTTATTTAAAAAAAAATATTAAAGGGTTTTGATAAAAAGATATATGTATGTGTGTGTGTGTGTGTGTGTGTGTGTGTGTGTGTGTGTGTGT
>QLTV01003121.1:863858-875297 GCA_003457575.1 Thermophis baileyi
TCCCCAAACTTGGCAACTTTAAGACTTGTGGACTTCAACTCCCAGATTTTTCCAGCCAGCTATGCTTGCTGGAGACTTCTGGGAGTTGAAGTCCACAAGTCTTAAAGTTGCCAAGTTTGGGGACCTCTGGCCCATGGTTTGTGAGATTTTGGTTCAATACCTAGTGGAAAATAACCTGTACTATTCTTTTTTTTAAAAAAAACAAAACATTAACAGAGTTGGAAGGGACCTTGTAGGTCATCTAGTCCAACCCCTTGCTCAAGCAGGAGACCCTACACCATTTCTGACAATTTTGTGTGTTTCTGTGTGATAACTGGTTTTTGAGGTAATTGCTTCTTGCAGCAATCACCTTTTATGTGACTCCATGGCTGCTTTCATATGTTCATCTGTGTGTGGCTTTTAAGTGCAGGTTGGTCCTTGACTTACAACTAGTCATTTAGTGACTGTTCAAAGTTAAAATAAAAAAAAAAAAAGTGACTTATGACCATTTTTCACACTTAACGGTCGTTAAGTGTAAAAAATGGTCATAAGTCACTTTTTCACCACATTTTACAAGTTGGCAACTCCCACCCAGTCACACGACCGCCAAGCCACTCCCACCCAGTCACATGGCCATCAAGCCACTCCCACCCAGTCACATGGCCGTCAAGCCACTCCTACCCGGTCACATGGCCGTCAAGCCACTCCCACAAAATTAAGCCACACCCACAGAGTGGTAGTAAAAAAATGTGGAACCCACCCCTGTCTAAAGTATTTTTCTAATTGAACAATTTGGATGGATTTTAGTTATGAGGTAGGACTTTTTTTTCTGAAAAAGCCCAGGTTATTAAATGATTTTCGTTCTCCAAATTGTTGCACTTTGTTAGCAATGTTTATATTTCTGCATTTGTGTTCTATATCAAAAGAAAAAAGTTTACAAATGATTTTTTTTCTATTTAATGGCCATGCTACTGATTTTAATATAACTATTTTGCAGTCTAATAATATTTTCCCATATCCTTTCCCTCAACTTGTCACCATGGATACTGCTTAGAGCAGTTCCACAGATCATATAATCTTGTGCAATTTTAGCCGTGTTTGCGTAACTGCTAAAAAATACACAGAAGAACAAATAATCCTTCACTGTTATTTTTTCCCCCCTTCTTTTCAGCTTTTGAAAGGAGGGTTGGGTTCAAATCATTTCACTTGCTTGCAATCACCTTTCTTTATTGTCATTCCTAAATAATTAAAAATAGAAAACCAGGGGGCAAAAGATTATGTAATGAATAAATAGTAGCAATTCTTTTGACTTCAGGCAGACAATTGTAACAAGAAGCCTAAATTAGGATTAGCAACTAACTTTTCAAAATTGCATAATGAAAGGAAACAATACATTTTTTTTTTCATTAGAAAGTGTAACTTTTAAAAATTTTATATCCAGATGTCATCTCAAGGTAGGTAAGAAGAGTATTTCACACCACATCAATTAAATATAGCAAAATATAATTTCAATAAAACTATAAGACTCAATGCCAATTTACTGGAGACTATAACAATCCAACCTGAAGCCATGGCAGATCTATATTGTTTTAATTTTTTGAAAGCTTTACGAAGAGAATATGTGATTATTTGAGATCTGAACTGGAAATGTATTAAATGGATGTATTCTATGCAAACAGAAAACTAATTTTCTTGATATTTTAAAATTTGCTAAAAATGAACAACTGATCAACTCAGTCTCATTTCCATAGAAAAAGAAAATCATTCCCAAATTAAAATTTTTAAAATTGCATTTGTATCCATTTAATTAAAGAAAAAATTTGATGTGTACATAAAAAGCTTTTGTTTTTAAGTAAGAATTAGTCATCAGTTTTCGTTTCTTTGTTAAGCAACCTTCCCTGACTGTTCATATTTGATGTGACAAAGTCCAAGGAAAGACTTGTCATGATGCATTGGGATTTAATTGAAAGTGAGAGTTGCACATTGCTGGAAAGGTCAGTATAGAATAAAAGTCACCACATACAGTACACACAAATATCCACCTATGCATATGGTCCTATCTTATATTTAAGCTAAATGCCAGAACCTCATTTTATCAAACTCAGAGCTTCTCCTACTGGAAGCCCTGCAGGCAGTAATTCACAAACACAGATCTATAATAATTGAAACTATTTGAAGAATAGCCTTTGAGGCCTTTGAACTATGGTGCTGGAGACGACTCCTGCAAGTCCCTTGGACTGCAAGGTGATCAAACCGGTCAGTCCTAGAGGAGATCAACCCTGACTGCTCTTTAGAAGGCCAGAGCCTGAAGATGAAACTCAAATACTTTGGCCACCTAATGAGAAGGAAGGACTCACTGGAGAAGAGCCTGATGCTGGGAAAGATTGACGGCAAAAGAAGGAGACGACAGAGAATGAGGTGGCTGGATGGAGTCACTGAAGCAGTAGGCGTCAGCTTAAATGGACTCCAGAGGATGGTAGAGGACAGGAAGGCCTGGAGGTCCATGGGGTCGCAATGGGTCAGACACAATTTCGCAACTAACAACAACATTTGAAGAAAGCTAGTAAGAACAAATTCTAGTGACTGCCAAGTATAAAATTCAAAAGTTATTTATATAAAAAAAAATAAGACTCAATTCTTGCACCTATTCCTCTATTCCCACAGGACCAAGAACCTTTTAGCTTTGATAGCTAAAGAGCTTGAACAAAAATCATTATATATGTTGACTTACATGCACGAAGATTGAAAGACACACTGATTCCCACAATGGAAGAATGGATGGTAAAGGTGATGGAGTTGGCATACATGGCAAAATTAGCTGTTGTAATTAAAGAAAATAATTTAGTTTTATTTCCATTTGGAAACCACTTCTGGATTTTATACTTGAAACGGAAAAAAAAAACTTTCATTTTAGGTTCTGCTAATTAGATAATTGATAATTATAATGATCTCCTCTCTATTTTCCCTCTACCTTTCTCATTTTTTGTTTCCATTTTATTTTGTAATAACTTTAATATTAAAAAGCTGACCCTGTCTGTCTGCATGTTCCTGGTAGTCCCAGCAGAAATATGATTTTTGCCTACACGTGTGTGTGTGAGAACAACCTGGGTCAGACTTCAAAGACATTGTACAAGATTTTCCAAGATTGCTGTTTTAATGAGACATGCTTGGCTTATTCTAATACTCACTGAGGCTTTCGCACAGCCCTATTAAAATAAGTGGTAAACTGGAATTAAAGCTTAAGGCAGTTTGGCCAACACATTAAGAATCCAAAGCATGTCTTTTCTAGACACTCGTTCTTATTTGCACTGAAGTAAGATGTTTGCTGCTCAGCTTTAGAAGGTCACATATCCTTGCCTTTGCTTGCCAAGCTTAATCAATATGAACTACAGGTCTGTAGAACAGAACAAATATCTGCTGCTTCATCTCTTCTTGCCAGAAGAACTAGTCTGCTAACTCCAGGTCTCCTCTTTCATCTAAGGCAGACTCCTTCCTCCATTCATAATCATTGCATCACTGCATATATGGCAGTGACAATTGACTCTGGTGACAAGATCACAGTGAAACAACATTAATGTAGTTATATGGGACTGATAGGGCAATCTTAGCAAAAATTGATCTTTCTGTCACCCCTTTCAAATCAGCTAATGGCATGTTGTTCTTTTTTTAAAAGAGACTTAGCCCTACCTGATAAACTTGGCCTCAGGTATTCCAGCAGAGTTTTCAAGGAAGTCAGTAGGGAATGAGATGAAAGGAGAAGGGCAACACCTATTGGATTAAAATTAATTAAATGGCCAACAGCCCTTCACAGCACTCATTGCAGTGATTTATGTACACTTGCTTCATTCAATCAATACTCAAAATTCATGTGTTCAATATGAAAAAAGTACAGCATAACTTATCATGGGCCTAGAACGTCAGTTAATGGACACTGTCAACATACTGCAGCAAACAATTTTACATTTTTTTCATCCACTTCTAAAATGGGGTGATTTTTTTTGTTTTTTAAAATAATTTTAATATTAACATTTACTTGCCATTTTCATAGTCCTAACATATTTTCCCTTGCATGGGTTAAACTCCAGTTGCAATTACTAGAGCATATTTCTAAGGAAATAGATTTAGAACAAGGATATAGATGATGATAGATGATAGGTAGATAGGTAGATAGGTAGATAGATGATAGATAGATAGATAGATAGATAGATAGATAGATAGATAGATAGATAGATAGATAGATAGATAGCAAAAAGCCAAATTCCCAGGAACTAGAGGAATTTACCAAATTAATTTGTTTATGAAATTAACAACCTTGCGTGAAATGCAGGATTTCAAACTTTTTTCTAAGTCCATTCTTCTTTTAGAATAGATAGAATAGAATAGAATTCCTTACTGGCCAAGTGTGATTAGACACACCAGGAATTTGTCTCCGGTGCATAAGCTCTCGGTGTACATACAACAATAGTGATAGATCATTTTCATAGTCATAGTTGTATTTTTGTGTTGAAAACTAAAGACGTTTTTCTTTTATTGTTTGTTTAAAGCCAAGACGTGACCGTAAATGAAATGGTAGTTATTCCCACATTATTTCCAGCATTTGTATACCACTTTGACTTTAAAAAAAAATCATCATATATTACACATAGTTTGCAACATCCCTGGAATGTAGGTCTCATTGTACAGGAATAGGAGGTATTTTTATGGAAAAAGCTGTCTTTGGATAGAGGCCTGTGAAATTCATTATGAGGTTATCACAATGGGGTTTAATAGCACAACTGTGAAAAGTTTTGAAGAAGTGTTTGCTTTGATAAGGAGAATTGCATTCAGTCCATGGCTTGAAGAACTTAATGAAACATATTTAACTATTGTACATTTATTCTGGCTCAGTCTTCCCTCTGTTCCACTAGCCAATTCTGAAGAACAGAACAAAGGGGTAAGTTTGAATCAATATTAATAGAAAAAAGATAAGTGAAGATCTGTTTTTGACTGAAGCAAATTTCCAGGGCTAGATGGGTTGCATCATCAGGTGCTGTGGAAACTTTCTGATGGCCTTGCTGAATCTGAACATATTACTATTGAGAACATCTGGAAATAGGCAAAGTAACAGATGATTGGATGTGGGTAAAATGTCCCTATCTTCAGAAAAAAGCAAAACAAAACAAGAAATTAGAGACTCAGTATGACATTTATATACAAATACTTATAATATTCTGGAGTAGATATAAAGCAATCGAAGTTCAGCAAAGCATTTGACAAAGTATCCTGTGACATTCTGATAAAAAAGGTAGTTAAGTGTGAGAAAAAATTAATCTTGAATGTGTATATATTTGACTCTAAAATTGTAGCTACTCATCAACCTGGAATGAGATATTAAGTGAAATATCAAAGAGTTAGTCAGGGATCTCTCTAACATTTTTATTAATGATTTGGTTGCAGAGGTGGAGATAATCAGTGTCTATTGAATTGTATCACAAAATTGCTTGGGATGGCTAAGGCTCTAAAAGTCAGAAATAAAACTAAACATGGCATGAATATATTTGGGAAATGGAATGCAAAGAACAGTGAAAATTTATAGAGATAAATGCAAAAGAAATAAAATGCTTGGGAATATGATCAATCTGGCCTAATCATAGTATTTGTGGAAAAAAATCTTGGAGTAGCAATTGATGGTATACTATTATGAGACAGCAATATAATCTCTTTGTTTTGTTTGGGTTTTTTTTTAAGGCAAATTCATATTTACTCTGTACGAAGTTTGGTTTCTAAATTCCACTTTATTTTTCATTGTCATATCCCAGCTAAAGAACTGTGACCAGTTCTGGATATCCTTCTTCAAGCAGAATTCAGGCAAATAAAATAAGTTTTTTATGTAAGTTCATCATGTGATGATCAGGAAATTAGAGGAAAAAAAGTTCTATGAAAGGCAGTTGAAGAAACTGGCAATTTAGGCCTTAAGAAAATTGATAGCAGTCATCAAGTACCTGAAAGGATGCTACATAGAAAAAAGCATAGTGTAAACTCTGAAGCGAACCTGGCTGAAGCTATTTTGTGCTGCCTCAAGCCTGAGAAAGAAGGGGAGGGGGGAAATAGATAGCCCAGCTTACAGTCAAAATAAAAAGTTTTCCTGTGGGAACCAAGATCATCGTAACATGTGACTGTTTAGTTTACTTTATTGTCATTGCACCTCGTACAACGAAATTAAATGCCATCTTCAGTGTACATCATACATAAGAAAACTATAAAAATAAAACAAAAACACACATCCTTCACATTCTACACAATTGAATTGAAAACCCCTGATACTGCATTAGTATTAGACTATACAGTAGAATTCAATATAGTTACTGCTGTGGGATAGAAGGTGTTTTTCAGCCTATTTGTCCTTGTTTTTATTGACCTGTACCGTCTGCCAGATGGTAATAGTTCAAAAAAAGGGTGCCCAGGATGAGATGGATCTTTAAGAATGTTTTGAACTTTCTTAAGGCAGCGGGAGCTATAAAGCTCTTCCAAAGAGGGGAGAGGGCAACCAATGATCCTCTGGGCAATGATGTTAACCCTCTGGAGCGCTGTACTATCTGCCACTGTGCAATTAGCAAACCATACACAGGTGCAGTAAGTTAAAATACTCTCTATGGTGCAGCGGTAGAAGGTCACCAGCAATTTTTTATTCAGTTGTTTCCTGAGAAGTCTCAGGTAGTATAATCTCTGCTGGGCCCTTTTGATCAGTGCTGCAATGTGAGCACCCCAGGTCAGGTCCTCTTTTATGATAACACCCAAAAACTTAAAACTGGTGAAGGAGGAGAGGAGCCTGCCAGCTGTATTCATTGGACCATGTGACTGATGACACTGGAGAGGGGGAAAGTTTCGTTCTTTTAATTAGGTGTAAACCGAGGGAACTTTCAGAGTTGGTTTTCACCGGCTGAACTGATATGATGTATCCAATAAACATGTTCTTAGAGGAATCTACCTGCCTTGGAGTTCTGCTTTCAATGGGTGCATTACTCGGAACGCTGACATTTAGTCTGCTGTCTACACTCTAAAGGGCAGAACAGAGAACCATGGATTTAATTAGAGGAAAGCAGAATCTCATTGAATATAAGAGAAAACATCCAAACTGTAAGAAGAATTTAACAGTGGAACCAAATCACAGAGTTATGACTCCTCTTAAACCAGGGGTCTGCAACCTTAAACACTCAAAGAGCCACTTGGGCCCGTTTCCCACAGAAAACAAAACAACGGGAGCCACAAAACGGTGCATGTGGCCAACTCGACGTCACTCACTCCCACCAAGTCATGACCCCCCAGCCACGCCTACCCAGGTTTTGTGGCTCCCCGTGTTTTGTTTTCTATGGGAAATATGTATCTCCCTCTCTCTCCCTCCCTCCCTCCCCCCCCTCCCTTCCCCTTCTCTCTCTCTCTCTCTCTCTCTCCCCCCGGCGGGAAATGGCGGGTGGCTACTTCTGGGTTTGCGCTCTCTCTCTCTCTCTCTCTCGAGAGAGAGAGAGAGAGAGAGAGAGAGTTTCCATGGGCGAGTGGGGCAGGGGGTGGGCGCCAGGAGGGGGGGGGCAGGGAATGGGCTCCAGGAGGAGTAGGAAATCCAGTCTCCCCCATTGTGAAGCGCAAGGCATTGCGAGAGCAGCGGACAGGCCATGGAGGGGATATTCGGTCTTCCCCCTGCCCCACGCCAAAGGAAAGCCAGCCAGGCTTCTCCTTCACTCCTTCCCTCCTACCCTTCCCCCTGCTCCCTTCCACCCACTGAAACCTACTTCGGGACAGAGAAGTGTGTGCTGGAAACGCATGTTGGGGCGACGTCGGAGCACATCTTCTGACCCTCTGGCGCTTGCCTGCAACTCTCTGTGCTCCTCCAGGCCTGGTTTGCTGGGGGGGGGAGCAGCCCTGATGCCTCTGCTTCTCGCCCCCTATGGCCCCAGCCATTGCTCCCCGGGGAAGGAACAGGAAACAGAAAGTGGCACGTTTCAAAGGCGGCGAACAGCGTTCTACTGCAAGAGCCGGGCCAGGCCTCTCTGCCATCCAACTCGTCAATGGGGCCACTTCTGCCGAGCCATCTCTCCTCCCCGCTGAGCTGTTGTGCTCGGTGCTCAGCGGGGGAGGGGAGTGCTTCCCCACGCTTTTAAGACAGGGGTCTGCAACCTGCAGCTCCGGAGCCACATGCGGCTCTTTGGGCCCTCTGCTGTGGCTCCCTGTCACCCTGTCGTGGCAGAGGGATGCAAGAGCCATCATCCTGTCACGGCAGTGGCATGGCCGGAGCCCTTCTTTCTCTTGGCCCTGTCGACAAGGGAGGAGGAAGGCCAGGCTTGGGGGATGGCCCCCACCTCGCAAGATCCGCCCCCGCCATTCTCTCCCAGCCCTCTTTGCTGGCGGCAACAGCAAATGTACCACAATGAAGGCGGAATGTTGTTGACACATAAAGTCAAGTAGAGGGGTGCTTCGCTCCCACACTAAGGCTCCGGCCATGCCACTGCCATGACAGGATGATGGCTCTTGCATCCCTCTGCCATGACAGGGTGACAGGGAGCCACAGCAGAGGGCCCAAAGAGCCGCATGCGGCTCTGGAGCCGCAGGTTGCAGACCCCTGTCTTAAACTGTTCACACAGGCTAGAGAGTTGATTGCTGCAGTTGTTGTAATTTGGGATTCCGGCACCAAGCAGGGAATTGGAACTTTAAAAGTTAAATGGCCCCTTATTATTATACAGCACAATTACTGTAAGAATGGCATTTTAACATTTAAGTGTTATAGAAGCACTTAACAATCTAAAGAAGGAATTATTGTCTTGATTTCAAGTTTTCATCCCCAGGTACAGCAGTAGAGAAAGAGCACCAGCCATGAGGAAATGAAATTGGAGAAAAGTTCAGTTTCATGAACTCTGACCTATTCTCAGTTCAAATTCATTGTATGCAGAAGACTTATGCTCTACTACCCTTCACACAAAAACAGGTTGAGTTGTTATTTCTGGTTTAAAAAAAAAAGAAATTTCAAAGTCAACCTGGAACTGATTCTACATATTCTAAATCCAAAACATGTAGCAAATTTGACAATTGGCCATATTTGCAAATCAAATCTTTTTACACCAGTTCTCCCCTGATCATCTTATACTGAGCATCTAAAATATCTGAAGGACTCATTGTTTTCAGCTGGAGCAGCTTAACTCGCATATAACACTGGGACTTCTAATCAAATAGCCACACATAAATATATTGATTTCTGGATTGCAAAGACTTTGTTTGGATTGCAAGAAGTAAACCCTTTGTGTTAAATGAATGCCTCCTTACCTCTCTATTCTTTGAATGACAAATGGTGAGTCTTGTAGAAGCAATCACTGAGAAATTATGCTTCTCGCTAAGTCTGTGATAGAAAATAAAGGCTTCTTTATAATCTTATCATCAAACGTGTCATCACAGTGCCCAAGGAAATGAACAGCTCAGAGATGACAGGACACTAGCTAAGGTTTTGCTTCCAAGTTATTGATCTCGAAATGAAATATAGGTTTCAGAGTTTCCCCCAATCAATATTGGTATCTCAAAAAAGCTATTTGTGATGTACATAGGTTATCTATATATATAAAAGCCAAATGCCACTCACGCATCATCATGAAATCTCCAGAACCATAAAGCCTACAAACTTGAAACTTGGCACGTATGTTCCCCTTGGCTTCTAGGTGCTCACTAAGAAAGGATTTTTCGAAATGACCATCAGATCATTAGTATTTCTTATATACAGTATATAAGAATATATACTGTTGCTAAGGAGTTAGACGTTCTACTCCCCCTCCCCACCTGAAAAGAACTCTGTTCCAACTGCCAGTGGGCGTGGCCAGTGCATGACTCATCGGCCTGCGGGCTGGGAGTTTAGACATTCTATTCCATGCTAAGGAGTTCAGTTTGGGTTTTCTCCCGCGTGAAGTTGGAGATGTCGTTGCGACGTTTCGACGAAGTCTCATTCGTCATCATCAGGCTGGTTATCAGGCTTGTGTCTTCGGAGGATTCTGTGGGGCAAGCCTGAGGGAGAGAGGATAGGATAGGGGAGGCTTCTGTCGGGCAAGCCTGAGGGAGAGAAGGGGAGAGGAGAGGCCAATCGTAACTACTCATTAATGTTCAAGCTTTAACTGTCAATTTATCAAGCCAGATCACATAGTTTCGTAGCAAAGCACGGGTATCCAGCTACTAGTATTCTATGTTTACATTTTAGGCTCCCCAAATATTTTGCAGATATTGTTTATTTTTTCTTAATTCTTAATTATAATTTCTTAATTATTCATTTCTGATGCAATGCATTCTTCTCATCTCATCCTGTCTCTAATTTCAACCAGATAAGCTAACACAACGGTCATCTTGCTGCCCACCCTAGAAATATGATCCTTTGTACCAATTTTATTAACTCCACATTTTATTGACTATTAATACAATATAATGAAAACGTTTTCCCTCTTCATTAACTTTGAAGTAAAAGAGAAGATAATGTGATTGAAATCGAAACTTTTTTTTTAAATCAATGTATACTTTAATCTGCAAGAGTCATATTGAACTGTTTTATTGGCTGTTCAGAGGTATCACAGGGTATTTGAAATCCCACAGATTATTGTCATGCAAAGACATTCTGCCCTCTTGAATCCTTTGCTATCATCTATGTCTCCCATCCTCACTCACCCTATAATTTTAGTCACTGTCTGGAGGTATACTACAACTCTAGAAAAACACTTCCTCAGCTTGATTTTGAGCTTTTGATTTTGGAGAAAGGCCCATATCTCATCTCTACTTTAAGGTTCAACTATATTCCTTAAGAGTGCTTGAACACAACCAAATACCTCAATGGATAATTACAGACACTCTATGGTAAACCTCCGTCTTCGTATATGTTATGTATATGTCATGATCTGGTTTCAAAGTGGAAAGGCTGATTTGGAGCATACCTATGCATAAATGTTACAAGAGTTGGTTCCCTGGCTGATGAGGTTTTGTGGATCAGAGAACTGCAAGGTTCCCCACAATCAATGAAGAGACCTACCTCCTTGCTGGATGACAGGAAAGCTATTAGAAATAAAACCAAAAAGCTCACCCCTAAAGTGCATGAGGATATACTGATTCTATATTTAAAATAGTTGCTGGAATTCTTACAACCCCATTCAATTCATCTCAATATGTTTTGCAAGAGAGAACTCTTAGAATTATGCTTGGAAAATAATTAGTTTTTTTAGTTTAGGGCTGTCAAACAGTCTAACAAGCATCATACTTGTCAATACATATTGACAAGTATGATGCTTGTTAGACTCTTTGATAGCCCTGAGAGCATATGCACCAAGACAAATTCCTTGTGTGTCCAATCACACTTGGCCAATAAAAAATTCTATTCTATTCTATTCTATTCTATTCTATTCTATTCTATTCTATTCTATTCTATTCTATTCTATTCTATTCTATTCTATTCTATTCTATTCTATTCTA
>QLTV01003121.1:875315-898200 GCA_003457575.1 Thermophis baileyi
TTCTATTCTATTCTAATACCTGCCTAAATTGAACTTAGCCTTAAGGCATCTGAAATGATATAAACAGTCTGAAATGGGTCTCCTACTTGAGCTGGGGGTTGGACTAGAACCGTGATGGCGAACCTATGGCACGCGTGCCACAGGTGGCACGTGGAGCCATATCTGAGGGCACGCGAGGCATTGCCCTATGTCAGCTCCAGTGCGCATGCGCGCACTGGCCAGCTGATTTTTGGCCTTGGGGAAGGCTGTTTTCGCCCTCCCCAGGCTTCAGGAGGCTTCCCTGAAGCCTGGGGAGGGTGAAAAATGACCCAACGGGCCTACCGGAAGTTTGGAAATGGACTTCCAGTTTGCCCGTTGGGCCATTTTTCGCCCTCTGGAGGCTTCAGGGAAGCCTCCTGAAGCCTTTGCGTGCTCCCATTTTTGGCACGCAAGAAGAAAAAGGTTTGCCATCACTGGACTAGAAGAACTCCAAGGTTCTTTTCAATTATACTCGATTATTCTGAGTTCTATCATTTTACTCATTGTGGTAAGCAGGTAGCCCTGCTTACCTACAGTTGAATAGTGTTAGCTATTATTCTCTGTTTATTAGATCATCCTCCAAACTTTTGCTTGAATATTCTATGGTGGGGAAATTGGTTTTGAAGGAGACACTCATTACCTCCAAAGTCATGGTATTTCTGTAATCCCATTAAATGAATACCGGTTGATTCTACAATGGTGTTCAAGGCCAGTTTAGAATCAATGCACTTATTTACATTGATTGTATTTTTTAATTGTCGTTTTGTACTTACAGTCTGCTCCATTGAGTTTCTTTCAGAATGAAATATAATGTACAAGGAATAAATGAAAATGAAATGAACGTGGGAATAACAGTTTGTTTTCAAGCAATAACAGGTACCGTGGGGAAAAGCACAGGTCCTATAATTGAATATGTGTTACATAATGTCCAATTATGTCCATTTCTACTTCAACCTGGGAGGAATCCCTAATCAATCTAGATAACACTAAGTTAACTTTCTGATGTTGCATCTATCTTTTATCTTTAGTCTCTGTCTAAACCACAACTCCTGGGACTAGAATTGTGCAGATCAGTCTAAACCAGGGGTGTCAAACTCACCCGCGGGGTGCTTAGATCTGGTTCTCGGAGCCACCCTGGAAACAGGGAAGGACTGGCCCACGGTGCCTCTGCTAGCAAAAAGGAGCTTGGAAGGGCCGTGTGCAGTCCTCCCAAGCTCCATTTTCACTGGCAGAGGGTTGCAGGAGGCCGTTGCAGCTGAAAACGGAGCTCGGGAGCCTGTTTTCGCTGACAGAGTGCCCGGGCCAGCACAGGCGCCCCCGACACGAGTGACATCAAGCTGGCCATGCCCATCCTGGCCACACCCACCCCAGCCCCCTGAGGTCAAACATGTGGCCCTCAATGAAATCGAGTTTGACACCCCTGGTCTAAACTAAATTTGTCAGTCTCACAGGGTTCTTTTTAATGCATTATTTCATTCTGTATTTGTGACATACAGTATTAGTGTAATTCATAACTTTTATATACATCTTGTAGCTTACTCTAATAAGTACAGTATTGTATGCAACCTTTCCTAAAGACTTAATTTGTATACAGCATTCCGTAAAGTATACTAATCTTAAATTATGCTAAATTATATACCCTTTGGAAGACAATTTTCCCAAGCATATTATTCTTTTAGAATTTTTCTGAAATATATGCATTTTTTTCAGCAAAGTATTGCCCAGGAAATAATGGATATTAGCAGGATTCATTCATATTATTTTGCTCTGTATTATGATGAAGATTGTATAATTTTACTCCCATTGAAATCTTTAGCATCGCTTATTGCTAGATGGTGATAACCTCTAACAAACATCACAAAGAAATCCATTTGTGTAGTAAAATACATTCTAGACCTCAGATGAACAGCTGAAAATTGGAGCTATGTCCTTTCTAAAAATGTAGAAGTATCTTGTCCCAAATTCAAATCAAAAGATATAATTCTACTCTTAATAAAAGAGTACGTTTAAAATGTATGATGCTACTCATTCACTGCAAATCCTACCACCAATGCAGATCTTAGATCCAAGAAGATATGATTGTCCTTGTGGCAGTTTAAGAAATATATAAGTACAAATCATTGCACTTATGTATTGTGAATTAATGGATTTCAGACTATAACATTTAACTATTCTTGTAAATGCAGATAGTAAACCAAAACATTTCCACTGAGAAAGTTTTATTTGTTTTTTTCAATAATTGCTAGTTTGGGCAATGTAGGATTTAGAAAGCCTCAAAGAGAGTGTCAACAATTGCAAAGAAGGCTCATCTACTTTTAAGGCGTTACTATGATTTTCCTTTTCCGGTGTCAGAGACTGAGAAAATAATTAAAATTCAGTAACCGCCACTGTCAGTTATAGCCAAAGAGTTGGAAAAATACTTATGGCAGCTGCAGGAGACAGTGTGACAGGAATATAACTTTCCATCCAATTATGCTCTGCCATTACAGGAGGACACTGAGATCTCCACACTTACTTGAGATTGAATGCTAGCTGTCATTGTCCCCTCTAAACAGATTTATGCAGGTTCACGTCCCATACCTCACGTTTTTTTGCTGACTCCAAATTTATGTAGCCCAACAGAGTTCCTTTCTATGTAGTGATACTGACATTAGGAATAAAATGCTTATGGGAGGGCAGACAATTCCAGGTTCAAGCACCCTTCCTTTCATGATACTTTACAAGTTGAAAACCACAATTGAAATAGAAGTAAATCTGATGCTTAAATATCAGGATGACTTTTGCAACAAGAGTATTGCTTTCCAACCAGAATAAACTTCAAATCCAGAGGTGGAAATCCAGACTAACGCAGCAGAACTATTTCTATTGTTTAAAGTGTCTTGACATAAGAATAGAAGAGTTTAGGTATCAAAATACTGGCAGTTGAATCTTAGACATTCTAGAAGCTTCAGGATATCTGCCTTAAGTTTTATATAACTATAAAAATCTTCATACTTATTGTTTCATACTGAAGTTTTAACTGTTAGTTTCTCAGAGTCATCCTAATGTGATGAGTGGCCGTATAAATCAATTAAAACCATAAATTAACCTTCTGCCTAAGGGCCCTTTAGTTGTAATGTTGCTTGTCTCTATTAAAGATTTAAAATATATGAAATACTATTAAGAGAGGCAGAGTCTTTGTCCAATTCTGTTCTATATGATAATGGTTATCTTATTTATAAGCACTACATCGTATGATTTTTTTTAAAAAAAAGAACCATATCCCAGTTTCTAATATTTTAAGTGATAATACCGTGGAGTTTAAATGTGTGCAGTTTAAATTTCTCTTTCACATATAATATTAAGCAAAAGGAATTTCATCCTGAATTTAAGATGAAGAATAGGTTGAGAAGAAAAAAGTCACTGGCAAAGGTCCTGTACAATTATCTTATCTGCATAAGGCAGGGGTGTCAAACACAAGGTCTGGGCTGCCCTGGAAACAGTGAAGGACCGGCCCGCAGTGCCTCTGCCAGCGAAAATGGAGCTAGAGCTGCAGGAGGCCGTCAGCCAAAAATGGAGCCTGGGGGCCCATGCGCAGAGCCTAGGGGCCCGTGCATAGCTCCCTGAGCTCCACTTTCACTGGCAGAGGACTGCAGGATGCCGTCACAGCTGAAAATGGAGACTGGGGAAGTTGCATGCACCCCCCTGAGCTCCGTTTTCACTGGCAAAGTGTTAGCAAAACAAACTACTAGCAAAAGTGGAATCCCCAGCACCGCCCAGGCCACCACAGGTGCCCCCGACATGAGTGACATCGAGCTGGCCATGCCCACCATGACCACACCCACCTGGGCATGCCCCCCCCCAGGTCAAACACAACCCTGATGCGGCCCTCAATGAAATCGACACCGGTGGCATAAGGCAACACAGAGAAAGAAACAAAACAAAAGAAGAAGAAAAAACAGAGGGAACAAAACTGGCTGAAGATGAAGTGAGGACAAGAGCTAATAGGACAGGGAAGAAAAGAATACAAGCAGTCATATTTAGATCTTACATATTTAATCTATACTGAGTTGATACGACATTTATTCATTTTTCTGAAACTTTATTATGAAGCATATCATGACAAAGGAGTTGTCGGGGCAGTTTTTCTACTGGACAAAAAGGTGAAGTGTGGAACATCTACATATTCCATCTTTTCAAAATCAATCATGACACTCTTAGGCAAAGTATTAATAGGTCAACCTATTAGGTTGGAATAGTAGGAGAGACAGAGAGAAATATTATTTTTCTTATTTTGAATTCAATGGAAGAAAATAATGTATCTATTTTCCAATGAACCAAGCACAATCCATGCAGAGATGGGGGTGAATTTTTTTTTTAAAAAAAGTCAAAATGATAACTACCGGTATGATTTGGCAGACAGAGCCCCACCACTTTCTTCATGTGTTATATATACAGTACATGTACGAATGGTGTGGCTTTTGATCCAGCAATGGCAGCCACTTTCTTGACTTTTTCAATCCTCTCCATGGATAAATCTGAAAGTGGTGCTATATCAGTGAAGCAAAATGTATAGTAACTTTTTTGCAATACTGTCCAGCTTTTGTGCAGCATTTGTAATCTGAGGTAGTATTTTTATGGCGAGAGACGCTTGCTGCATTCCTTTTTAATTTTCCCCTGAAACTAATTAATTCTCCACGTTAGCCAACATGCGTGCATGTTGGCTAACATGGAGGATTAATTAGTTTCAGGGAAAATTAAAAGAGAATGCAGCATGTGTCTCTCGCCATAAAGTGATCCAGGTTAGAAGAAATGTCTTTAACCTACTTGGAAGAAATAGGGTGAAATGGAAATTTTGCACAGTTCAGGCAAGCAGCTATTTATATGTGTCCTGAAACTGAAAGCAAGATAAAAAGGTCTCTGGAGATCATGGGCTCAATGTTAGCTAGTAATCAAAAGCTACTGGACAGCTTCTTCACTAAATGAAATGTGTTGATGCATCAGATTTATGTTTCATAGGAAGGTTTTCCAAATTCCAAAGACAATGAGAATGGATTGGGGTGGGGAAGTGAGAAATTTCTACCTTGAGTCAAGAGTCGAATTGAAATTGGACCAGAGAAAAATAAAGTTAGGGAAGATAGTAAATGACGTATCAAATTTAAAGGCCAGCCACACTGTCATTGTGTGACAGTCTTTTATGAAGAGCATGGTGTGTGACAATGTGTGGACAGCTTAATATACTTCACAGTTCAATAGGTGTCCAATTCATAAAAAAAAAGAGAAAAGAAATGGAGGTTGCTTGTATCTACCTCTGGCCCAAATGTGGCAATAATTTCAATCCAAAAGAAAAGCTCAAGATGACCTGAAATGATTTCTACTTATTTATGAAGTCTATAGAAGTAGAGTAAGAAACGGTTTGGTAGAATGTTTAAAGCATCAGGTTATAAACTGGGAGATCATAAATTCTAGTCCCACCTTAGGCAAAAGTCAGCTGAGTGACCTTTGGGTCAGTCCCTTCCTCTCAACAGGAGGCAACAGCAAGCCACTTCAGAAATCTTGCCAAGAAAACTTAGTCTCATGCACACTGGCTGGCTGGCTGGCTGGCTGTCAGGCAGGCAGGCAGGCAGGCAGGCAGGCAGGCAGGCAGGCAGGCAGGCAGGCAGGCAGGCAGGCAGGCAGGCAGGCAGGCAGGCAGGCAATAAATAGAATGGGAAAAAGCAAATTATAGCAATTAGAATAGCAATA
Organism: Thermophis baileyi; assembly: GCA_003457575.1. NCBI lineage: Eukaryota > Metazoa > Chordata > Lepidosauria > Squamata > Dipsadidae > Thermophis > Thermophis baileyi. Next base: position 881,058 of record QLTV01003121.1, read on the forward strand.
GCACTTAGACTTATATACCGCTTCATAGTGCTTTACAGCCCTCTCTAAGCGGTTTACAGAGTTAGCATATTGCCCCCAACAATCTGGGTCCTCATTTTACCCACCTCAGAAGGATGGAAGGCTGAGTCAACCTTGAGCCTGTGAGATTTGAACCGCCAAACTGCAGCTAGCAGTCAGCTGAAGTAGCCTGCAGTGCTGCACTCTAACCACTGCGCCACCTCGGCTCTTAAATTAACAAGACAATTAAGGGGAAAACAATAAGGAGAAGCCCACTTAATGGCAGAGAAGTAATACTACAAAATACTAGAAACATGATTCAGCACCCCTAAATAATTAAAGGAAAAGTTTATGAGTTAACTTTGAACAAAGTAAATGAAAAAAAAAAAATCCCACCGTAGAGAACCCTAGGGATTGATAACACCGTTGAATGCAATTTTGCTTATATAGTTTCCGGTAGTATAGCTTTTGCCTTGCATTTATAGAACTTTTGAATATTTTATGTATATTATCCCATTTATTTGTGCATGTATTTTTTATGAAATGACATTCTTAATGTATATATTTTTCCTAACGATTTTCCATTTATACCCACTCACACACACATTTTCCTATTTTTTGTTAATATTAACATTTTCAATTTTCTTTCTAAGCTAATAAACCTGGGGAAACATTTTTACATAATTGATACATTGTTTTATGGTCATTTTCAACAATATACACATGCATGAATTTGTTTTTTGGAAACAGCACAGTGCTTTGTATTTTTTAAAAAAAATAAATGCTGAAGTTTGACCAGCATTATTTGAACTGATTTTGACAGCTCAGGACAAATACAGTAAATGTAAAGATAATTCATATGATTTGCAAGAACAACAGTTGTATTACAATCACTATCAGTGACTAATTTACCTCCTGGTGAGAGATCCATTATCAATAGACTGCACTGCATTCATCTGGGAAAATTTTTAACTTGATTGTGAAAAAAGTAATTAAGTAGATCATACTCGGATAAGAATGTAAACCTTCATCATAATATAAGCAATTAAATCAGCAGTGAAATCTACTTACCTTCCCTACCAGTTCGGAAGCGCACAGAAGGCTTTGCACATGCACAGAGGGTTAAAAAAAGAAAATGGCAGAGCCTCACGCTGCCTCCGCTACTGGTTCTCCAAACCACCGGCGGCCGCCGCTACCGGTATGCCCAAACCGGGCCGAACCGGTAGCATTTCAACCCTGAATTAAATACTGAATCAGTTTTTATATCCCTTTCATAGAGAGGTCATGACTATTAGACAATTCAGAATTTGCTCATACTTAATCTACTTTAGAGGAAAATTCAATGAAAAACTGGTAACTACATTGCCCTGTCACTCAATTTCAGATGGCTGCTGCATCCAAGATGATCATAGTTTCTGTAGTCCTTACTGTTGAGGGTATGCCATTCTGGAAGAATATGAAAAAGATTTAAGGCAATAGAAAACATCTAATACATATCTAACAGACTTTATTATATTAAATGTATATTAAAGAGCAGTTTCAAATGAGGAGCATGATATTGTTTTAAATTAATGGATATTTGTATACAATTCAAATGTGGTGTTTGCACACAATTATGGTGTCTTTACACCTATAAAATATTTTTTACAATTTAAAAATGTTTTAAAATAATTTTTATTAAAGTTTGTCATAATGTAACATGCAAGTAAAAAAATTATAGGGAAGCGGGTGAGGAAAAGAAGGGAGAAGAGGGGTCTGGGGGTGAATGAGGGAAGAAAAAAAGCATTGACTTCCAAATTTTTGTTTGTGCAGTAAAATACAAATTAAGATTGCAACCTCAGCTTTTTACTTTTGCATAACTAGTAAATACTAGATACTAGCTATTCCTGTAACAATAAACTAATAAATAAAACCTATGTCAACATTTCATATTTTTTTCTGTTCTGAGCACAAAGTCTGGAAGCATTTTCTAAGTAGAAATAAAACTGGATATATTCTTTTCTTTAATTAAAACAGTTAATTTTGTCATCTCTGCTAGCTCCGTTACTTTTCCATGCATTCTTCAACTTTAAAAAACTGTTAAATACAAACAAAATAGGTTATTCAGTTCTGCATAGAATTCCAAACTCTTAGATGAATACGTTTGGCATTCTCGTGTTACCACAATATTATTTTCTAACTATATTTATTTATTTATTTATTTATTTATTTTATTTAATAAAATTTGTATGCCGCCCAACTCCCGAAGGACTCTGGGCGGCTCACAACATATGAATAAAAAGACACCAATAAAAAACATGATAAGTACAATTTAAAAATATATCAATAAAACATTTATATAGTTTCTCCATGATCTTTTTTCTTTGGTCATACTGGTGGAGGCTAATGGCATCTGTGTAGTGCAGTGGAGAGACTGTATGATTTGGAGTTGCTTTGAATCAGGGGTGAAATCCAGCAGGTTCTGACAGGTTCTGGAGAACCAGTAGCGGAAATTTTAAATAGTTCAGAGAACCGGCAAATACCACCTCTGGCTGGCCCCAGAGTGGGGTGGGAATGGATATTTTGCAATATCCTTCCCCCCAGGTGTGGGGAGGGAATGGAGATTTTGCAGTATCCTTCCCCTGGAGTGGCGTGGGAATGGAGATTTTGCACTATCCTTCCCCTGCCATGCCCACCAAGCCACGCCCACCAAGCCACACCACGCCCACCAAGCCACGCCCAAAGAACCGGTAGTAAAACAATTTGGATTTCACCACTGCTTTGAATGATTAAACCCAGATAATTTTCACTGGAGCCCAAGCAACCTGTTGGAAGGAAAATCCATTTGGTTCAGTTCCAACTTGGGAGAAGCTGGAAACAACATAGAAGCTGGAGGCTAATTGGAAAGAAGGTCCATTTATTGATGAACAGAACCAGCAGGGTTTGTGGTTCTGGTGCAGCTGAACATCCGGTTTGATGAGTACATGGATTTTTATACATTTCAGAGATGCTGCTAGGGGTTTGTGCAATGTCCGAAAATGCACTTAGGAGATTGTGCAATGTAGTGAGCTCTGTGTCTTCTGCTAAATGGTAGTGGGTTAATCCTATTATGTCCTGAAGGGTCATGTCCTGTTTTTCTTAATCCCATCACCCTGAAGCTGAAGGTCTTTTGTTTTGTAGATAGGCTGGCCCAATCTTTCTCAATAGGCACAAAGTATCTGCTGGTGGGGGGGGGGCGGGATATTAAGAAATATTGAGTCTGCTTTCTGTCTTTGAGAGTATGTTTCTCCATTTTTCCTTTTGGGGAAATATAATATTCTGCCTTTTTAATATTTCCCAAAATATTTCATTCTTCTGGGGGAGGGGGTGTCTTCCCACAATTAAACACCAAAGAAGGCCATTTCTCTCATTAGGTAATCCAGAAGAAGATCAAGCATTTTCTTCTGTGCAGAGATAATTGAGAAGGAAGATGGGCCCTCTCACCTCACAATGCTTAAGTGAAAAATAGAAGGCTAAAGTCTGCTGAAAAGTGATTCACTTGATTAAAAAGAGAACAATCTCCTGCTGCCAGCGATAAGAAAGACTGTTGTTCCCTTTGTTGTGTTTGGAGTAAGGAAAATGAAAAACTGAGGTATATAAAGATCAAATCAATGTAATAAAAGATGGAGATCAAACAAATGTAAGGCATTTTATCTCATATCAGCATACATTGCAGTTATGGTAGGTTCTAGATCTCGTCCTTTTTTTTTTTTTTTGTTATTCCTTAAGCCTGAAGACAGTGACAAGTTTTACCCTGTGCAGCAGCTATCGTGTTTGCTTCAAAGTCTGCAAATAAATCATGCAATTAGAATTAAAACAGCAAATTGTAGGGGGGAGAGAGGGGTAGCACCTTGAAAATCACTACACTTCATCTGGCTTTTATAAAAATCATTCCATGCTACATATACATTTCTTTGAGGAGTTTTACCTTTCTTTATCATGTAATTTACTTGTATAAATACGTAGTTCAGGATAGGTCTAGCCCAGGGGTGGGTTCTGGATCCTTCTGCTGCCGGTTCGCTCAGGGTTGCGCCATGCGCATGTGCACGCTTCACGTGCGTGCGCGCACCCGCAGCAATAAAAAATAGCTTCTGTGCATGCGCAGAAACAAAAATTAGCTTCTGCGCATGCGCAGAAGCAAAATCCAAGATGGCGGCGCCCACGGAGACACCGACAGAACCGGCTCTGTGACATCATCACCGAGTTACTAACGGTTCTAAAGAACTGGATAGAACCGGTAGGAACCCACCTCTGGTCTAGCCAGGTGTTTTTCATACTTGGCCATTTGGAGATGTGTGGACTTCAAGTCCCAGAATTCCCCATTTCTGGGACTTGAAGTCCACACTTGTTACAGTGACCAAGTTTGAAAAACACTGGGCTGGCCAATTATTAAATGGTTTTTAAAAGCAGGATTCTCTTCAATTTATTGTTGTTTACTAACAGGAAGACACTTGGAGTGATATTCTTTCATTTAGTTGGGGACCAAAAAGGGATTCCCTCCTCCTCCTTCTAACATACAATATGGCTTTTAAAAAGCCAAAGTCAGCTTTAGCATACTTAAAACAGTGCTAGATTTTTTCTGTAAGGGAGATGATTCCTTTCTTTAATGCTTCCTAGATAGACCAAAAGAATATACAGTTGAGGTAGTCCTCAACCTATGATCACAATTGAGCACATGATTTCTGTTGCTAATTGAGATGGTTATTAAGTGAGTTTTGCCCTTGCTTTTTATGACCTTGCTTACCACAGATGTTAAGTGAATCACTGCAGTTGTTAAGTTAGTAACATGGTAGTTATGTGAGTCTGGTTTCCCCCATTGACTTTGCTTGTCAGAAGGTTTCAAAAGGTGATCACGTGACCTTGGACACTGCAACCGTCATAAATATAAGCCAATTGCAAGTGTCAATATAAGGTGACTATGGGGATGCTGCAAGTGTGAAAAATGGTCATCAGTCACCTTTTTTCAGTGCCATTGTAACTTCGAACAGTCCCTAAACAAATGGTTGTAACTACCATAAGATAATTATCATATGGCTGCTTCAGAAGGTGCTGGAAGAGGAGCCACACAGAACAGAATCTGAGATTTAGTGATAATGTTAATTTCATTATAACATTTAATCAACCAGGGGGAGGGAAAGAATGAGAGTGAGTTTCGGTTCCAAACATTTCTCTTCAAATGCAGGTGATTTAGTAAGGTCTCGACAAGACTTAAAAAATACATGACATAATTAAACATTTGTCAACCCATTTTGAAGAAATTATTTCCTCAACCCTGGTGGGTTATATATTTTTAACCAAGATTTTATTCATTTATTTTACACTGTCATTTGTGATCTGACAGCTGTTTGGAACCCACTCAAGATAGAAAGTTGTATTTTAAAAAATCTAAAAGAAAATCAATGAAAATGTATTGGAATAAACTATTTGTAAAATAGTTTTCATCAAATTATAAAAGCAAAATTGGGGCCAACAATGAGTCTCAGCTTAGACTGTTTTAATATTGACCTTTTTTAAATTGCATGACAACCTGAGTTTTTTCTTTAAATGGAAAGAAATAAATGCAGCTGAATCTAGTCAGCATTTCACCCAAAACTGCCATAATAGACTAGTTGGTTGATAATATTTATGCATGCAGTGGGCCAAGAATCAAATGAATTGTTATCTTGGAAAACAGCCAGACAGTCTGAAGATCTTGGGTTATGTTTAACGTTTGTAAGAGCTTTAGGAAAACATAGGCTAGAAATGAAATGACAAAAATGTCCTTCCAGGAAGGAAATAGGTCATTTTCAGCAAAGATCTTTCAAAATTCATAGCTTAATACACAATAAAGGAAGCACTTTCATCCGCACAAATATTTCTCTTCTGGGCATCAAATATGATGCAAACAAAGCCAGGAGGAATTATGAAAAAAGTACTAAATAAATAGATAAAAAAACCCACCACTGATCAGTGTTGTATGAAGCCAAATATGAATTCAAAACAAATTGAAATTAGTCTTTTTCAGCACTCAGCTACAGACATGGACAGATAATCTCATATAAAACAGTTGAATTACGGAAAAGGAAATAGGTATTTGGTACCTACCCCAAAGCATTGTTTCACCTTGGTTGGGAATCAGGAATTTAATGTATTTCTATATTAAACTTTTTCACTTTTTATATAAAAAAACTGCATTCTCTCTCTCTCTCTCTCTCTCTCTCTCTCTCTCTCTCTCTTTCTCTCTCTCTCTCTTTCTCTCTCTCTCTCAAATAACAACAAGTCTTTGGAATTTGAAGAACTCTCTATTCCTCCTGGAAAAGGACTGGGTTGAAGAATATTTGCATGTGTGTGTGTGTGTTGTTGTTGTGTTTTCTAGTTTCTAACTCTATTATTATGGTTGGAGGTCTGCAAGATGTAATGGGACAGGCCATACTAATATAGTAAAATAAATACAATTAAAAAAAAAACCCTGCTGGGCAGAGAAATTATCCTGCCTTTTTCCACACCTGTTCTCATTGAATGTGATAAAACAGAATTTGCTTTAGAAAATAAATTTAGTTCCAAGATCATCAAGGGCTGCATGTTTCATTGTATAATCATTTTTCCAATAGTCTGCAACCTTCTTGACTTCTCTCATTTCCTCTATATATTAAAGTACTTCCTTCCATAAGGCATTTTCAGTAGCAAGCTAATGTTACCGGCAAAGGGGAGTCCATTTGGCGCAGTGGTTAGAGTGCAGCACTGCAGGCTACTTCAGCTGACTGCTAGCTGCAGTTCAGCGGTTCAAATCTCACCGGCTCAAGGTTGACTCAGCCTTCCATCCTTCTGAGGTGGGTAAAATGAGGACCCAGATTGTTGGGGGCAATATGCTAACTCTGTGAACCGCTTAGAGAGGGCTGTAAAGCACTATGAAGCGGTATATAAGTCTAAGTGCTATTGCTATTGCTATTCTTGAGAAACTGATTTCTTTTTTTCCCACACCCTGGAAAAAATTTGGACGAATTTATCTCTCACAATATTTTTGGTGCCCCCTGAAATAAATTCAACATTAATAGAAATATATTTCAGAGGCCTTGAATAACCCTATAAAGCAAGTGGCAGAAATAAATCTGCAAATGTGGTGATGCTTAATTGTTGGCACTTCCCCCCCTTTCTGTGTTAGTCTATTGAGAATTTGAATGACCACCTGCATATTAATTCTTAGTGCAATGGCTTGTACATATGGGAAAAGAATCATACAATTTTCATGCACACAACTTTGCATAAGTATGTGCTTTGGGGAAAAGAAATCCTGGCAATTGTCATGATTAAAAAACTTTAAAAAGAGGGAATTGTGCATGTGCTAAATAAATCCATACAGGATAGAAAAAGCACAAACCACCTACCATTATTAGTGTCTGGTTGACTGCACAACCAACCATAATAAAAACACTGATAGTCACTTGGATAGTCCCATCAACACTTGGGAGTGATATTGACCACTTTGGGGACCTCTGTTTTACCTGATGTGATCATTTCTGATATTCACTGTGACTGTCCCAAGGGTGCTTTTTCAAAAGGCAACTAGACTTTGCTTTTTCCTAAGAAAAACTGGACTTCCTAAGAAAAAAATGGACTCTCTGGACTTTGTTTTGTGTCCCTAAGCATCTCTTAACCTGATAGGCTTTGAAGACCACAAGTAAAGTAGGTCATAAAGTCAACATACGAAGGAGAGAGCAAAAGTCAGGAAGAAAAATGCTCTTCTCTTGTATCCTGAATTCAATTTCTCAGAATTCAAATTTCAGTAGCAAGATGATCTTGTGTGAAAGACTTAATAATAATAGCACTTAGATTTATATACTGCTTCACAGTGCTTTACAGCCCCATCTAAGCAGTTTACAGAGTTAGCATATTGCTCCCAACAATCTGGGTCCTCATTTTACCGACCTCAGAAGGATGGAAGGTAATGGCCTTAGAATGCTATGAAAAGCTACATAGAGAAACCCCGATTGCAAACAACTTAATTAATATCTGCCATCATTCGTTTGCTCTGCTTGTATTGAATAATTGAATGTTTGTTATTTACTCTAGCAGCAAAAGGATCCTTATGGTTGTGCCACATCCAGTGTGAGTACCTGTCTGATAAATGCTGAATGGGAAGGCGTCAGAGCAAAACCAATGAACTGGAAAAGCTAAATCACAGCCTTATCCAGCAGAATAATTTTCAAATTGCTCAGCCTGCATCCCAATTGATAGAAATGATGGCTTTTTGGACTGTACCAGAATTGGCCCTCACAATGACTGCTGAGTCATACCGGATAGACAAGATTTGATAGATGATATTGAAATGTTATTAAAGACCAGATTTGAAAATATGCTGGCAAGTGACTCAGGACATTTTGAACTTAGTTCCTGTCAGCACCACCAGTATTCATTATCCCTGTCAACGAAATAGATATTGACGATGCTCCTGCTGCCTCACTGACTATTTTATTGTCTTAATTTTTAATTAATGATAAGAATTGAAAAAAAAGTTACCTATAATAGGGAATATTACAAAGGCAGGATATTAGACCCATCAATCATGCATCTGTTATTTCATGAGTGCAGCCGGTTTTCTAATTTTCCAAAGTTAGATTTGCATTCAGGGGTTCAAATTTAATGAGAAAGGAAATTTCATATTTGAGAGCTTGTCTCATCAATAAATTAGCTCTCTGAAATGCATATACGGTGTGCCCAAATCCCTTCCTGTTATATATCAGGGAGAAAATGCAGTATGTTAACACCTCCATTATAAATCTCAGGACCTTATTTATGCATTGAGGAGTGGTTCTAAATGGCACATTAGAATGAAAGCCAAATGTAACTATTAAAAACAAGCATTGCCTTCATCAGTATCCAGCACTGCTATGAAACATTGGCACATACCAGCAAATGTTTAATCTCTTCTGCACCCCTGCTGCCATGACATGTATACATTGTCACACAAGCACCTAAGCTGCCAGATGTTGCGTTGAAGACAAAGAACGGAATATATCATCTGTAAAATGTTTAACACAACTCAGAAAAGCTTAAATGGCTGTAACTAGAGTTGAGCAATTTAACCAAACTCTGAAAATATAGAAAGGGATCTTCGGGGAACTCATTGAGGAAATCATTGGGTTGTATATCCCAGAATAATGCATGGAACTTTGCTGTCTATTTATTTTTTGAATGCTCTGACACAATAAAAAAAAATTCAAGTAGGTTTAGAACATATATATGATACCACAGTTGGAAATCATATTTGAGATAATTGATGACTAAATGGAAATATGCCTTTAAAAAGGAATGGATATCCAGGTTGGAGGGTATCATCAGCACTTCTGTGATATGACTTTCTTTTGATTTGTCTTTCACCACATTAACATCTGTCTAATGACCTGCAGTCTCTCTAGGTAGATATTATGGGAAAATTCTTCTTGGAAGAGAAGAATGGATAACCAAGGAAAGTTTAGAATAATGAAAACTTTTATGCAAAAATATAATTGCAGGCTGCTGAGCATTAGCTGTTTCAGAGATGCGATTTTTCCTTCCTTCCTTCCTTCCTTCCTTCCTTCCTTCCTTCCTTCCTTCCTTCCTTCCTTCCTTCCTTCCTATTTGGATGATTTCAGTCTTTATTTATTTATTCCTCGCCTTCCTCCCTCCCTCCCTCCCTCCCTCCCTTCTTTCTTTCTTTCTTTCTTTCTTTCTTTCTTTCTTTCTTTCTCCATAATCATACAAAAGAGACAGAGAACAAACACAAAGAAAAGTACTGTATACACTTAAAATAAACAGTCTCAGGAGTCTGTCCTAACTTTTCACTGCAGGTAAAAATCATGGTGGAATAAACATTTTTTCACAATTTTATAAAAGCCAGAGGGAGATGGCCAAATTTCTGAATGAAACAGTTCCAGAGTACACAGGCCTCTCCACAGTCCATGGTGGACTGAAGACTGTCAGCATTACCAGATCAGTAGATACAACTCTACTGACAAGGTGAACCCAATGCTATAACACACTAGGCTCTATTTGTGATCATGAGTACTTGAAACTACTAGTATCCTACTAGTATCCATGTACTGTTTTAATATGTTTTTATTTTAAATAAACAAGGAAATAAGATTCCTCCTCCAGGATAATATTTAACAATATTTTTTTTTCATCATAACCTTGGTATAGATAGAATATTGGAACAGATCCTGCTTCAAATCACTCTTAGTCATAGATTTTCTCTTTTTGTCTTCTTCTGGTGAGTTCACCATACTGTAGGATCCAAAGCTAATCTATCCATCTGTCTGTCTGTCTGTCTTTTTGTCTTTCTGTCTTTCTATTATCTATCTATCTTTGCCATCAAGACCCATTCACCTGATATCTACACTGTTATGGTATTGAACCATTTCATGTGACCTTATTGTGATAAGCAAACAACTGGTTGAATCCTCAAACTGAGGAAAGTAGAGTAGAACATATCAAATGAATACATGGATACTCTGGTATATCCATAAATTCAGAAAATCACCCTTTGGGTTTCTTTTTTTCCTTTCCAAAAGAAAAACAAAGCCAAAAAGAACAAATAAATCATAAACTGAATGAAAAGGGGTTTTTTTTTAGGTTTTTTTTTTTTAGGAGTGAAACCCGTATGAATTATTTCTGAAAAGCTTTAACCGTCAGTCAAGTTTCAGTATTGAGAAGTGCTTGAGGGAGGAAAAACACAATAAATTGAAGAGGAGATTGAACTGATTAAAGGAATGGCAACAGGGAGATCAAGTGTTTGTGTTCATATTATTTGAAAGTGCCTAGTTCTGAACCACCAAACAGTTTAAGATTCCTGACAATTCTTTTTTTATGTGTGTGAGCTCAGCATAAATAATCTGCATCTTAATCAAAGGAGAAAAAAGAAAAAGAAAAAAGAGACAAATGGACAAATGGAGATCCATAATTCTGTGCACTTTTTATTGAGAATTAGACCAAGAAAGCTCAAAGCCAATTACGAGTTTCCCATTTCAGCAAAATACAATCCGAAGTAAACATATTCCATTTTATTATGATACTCAGTTTGCATGTTTTAATCAGTGTTCTGTCAGATACTCAATAATAGATTTATCTTTCCCAGTCTTTCCAGGAAACTAATTGCTAAAGTACATTGGGAAGCTACTGGGCCCGGATAGAGCAGTGACATCTATTATTGTGGTGAACAGAAAGGAATAAAATATCCCAAAACAAGATTTTAATCTAAACTCCTTTTGGGAATAGGGTATCATTTTTACCTGGGAATGATCAACAAAATAGAAATATTACCTCTAGTAAGATAAGATTCAGATATTTGAATGAAAATAATTTTCTAAATTCAGCTTTCTGAACTGGATTGTTTTTTCAGATCATCAGATTAATTGAATGCCTCTGAATCTGATGATCTTTGTGCAGGTACAGAAATACTTTTTCTGAGTCATATCAATTTTCTAAATGACCCAATTTATCATCTGATTAGGAAATCTGAATTGAATTGAACGTATGATGTCACTTTGACTATATGAATCAAGTTGACCTTTTAAATTGGATCTACTATAATCTGCACGTCTCAAGAACTATAGTAGCTTGTTTTTTTAATCTGATGTTTTTAACATTTCCTCCTCTTTTTTCTTTCTTTCTCAGTTCTACCCACCAAACTATTGCTCTTGCTTTTTTTTTTTTTTTACTTTCTTTTATATTTTGCTCTGGCACTTTTACACATTGGTTCATGTCCATTTTAGGGTGATCGCCGTTACAGAAAAAGTTATAGTACTGGTGTTATCAAAATCTTTTGGGGACCATTTTCAGAATACCACATAGACTCCAGAACTATTTTTGAAAATCAATAAATCAATATAAAAACAATGAAATAATTAAAGAACAAAGCAACCTTATTGTTTATAGTCAAAGGAAAGAAGCATATTGCTACCTTGTTTTAGTCACATATCTGATATAAATACCAGTAGTTAAAAAAAAAACATATTGACACCCTTATATTAAATAAGATAACTGTTGCATACTTCTTGGAAGTGGTAGTTATAATCAAGGATGTCTGCATAAAAGACAGAAATGGGTTCCACCTAACATTTTTTTGCTGGAGGTACCTTTAGATAAAATGAATTGTTGTTCTTTGTGAACTGTCTATGGAGATTCTCAGTCATCCAGGTCGTGGTTGTTCCAAAGGTTCTTTTTCAAAAGGCAACTTTCTTTGTCATCCAAGAAGCTTCTTCAGTTCTGAATGAATGGTGGTGAATGGAAGGATTTATATTCCTTGAAGTCATCTGATCGTTAGCACTCTTTCTCATAGTTCTTCCATTCTCCATTCAGAACTGAAGAAGCTTCTTGAACGACAAGCAAAATGTCTTCAAGCAAAAACAGAAAGTCTAGTTCCCTTTTGAAAAAACACCTTTGGAATCATTGCAAAATGCTATACTGCTTTGGTATGACCATATTTGGAATACTGTGTCCAGTTTTGGTCACTACAATGCAAAAAAGATGTAGATACACTCTAGAAAGAGTACAGAGAAGAGCAATAAAGATGATTAGGGGGATGGGTGCTAAAACATATGACAAATGGTTGCAGAAGCTGGGTATGTCTAGTCTAACAAAGAGAAGGACTGGAGTGACATGACAGCAATCTTCCAATAGGGGCTGTCACAGAGGGGCTGTCACAGAGGGACTGTCACAGAGAAGAGGGGATTAATCTATATTCCAAAGCACTTGAGGGCAGGACAAGAAGTAATGGATGGAAACCTATCAAGAAGCGATCCAACCTAGAACTAAGGAGAAATTTCCAGACAGTGAGAACAATTAAGTAATCAATATTTTTAAGAAGAGTTTGGACAGTCATTTGTCCAGAATGGTACAGGGTCTCCTGCCTGAACAAGGGGTTGGACTAGAACACCTCCAAGGTTCTCTCTAGGTCTGTTATTCTATATTCCATATTCTACTTGTAAATGAGGAAGACAGGCCTCTTATTCTTTGATACTCAGTTGAGCATTCAGCCATAATACTGTTTTACACAATAAGATGCATTTGCAAATATGCGCATCATACATTGCCAGGTAATAGTTGTCATTTACAGCTTCAGTAGACAGCACTTCATTATCACCTTTTAAAAACAAAGAAGTTCACTTCAATGGATGCTCACACGCTGGGCATAAAGAAATCACACAAGAAACATTGCTTTTTTAAAGTTGTTTGCACAGAAAACTTTAACTTCTGTACAAATTGTTGTTGTTAGTTGCGAAGTCATGTCTGACCCATCGTGTACCCATCTGTACAAATAGGTGGGTCATTTATTGAATGGGCAAAAACCTCATAGCTATCTATTAGCTTCGTCAAGTATTTGCAGTTGCAATTTTGTGCAGTTAGTCCCCAGTAAATTTAACAGTTTGCTGTGAAATACACATTTTTTTTAAAAAAAAATTATCAAATGTATATATTTGTGGTAGGTGGGAAAGTGGGTGGAAGGAGGGAAATGTCAAAACAAGCATTGTGATGTGGCAACACAAGGTTGTTCTGTTTTGTATATACATTATGACATCATAGCAATAGCAATAGCACTTAGACTTATATACCGCTTTACAGTGCTTTACAGCCCTCTCTAAGCGGTTCACAGAGTCAGCATATTGCCCCCAACAATCTGGGTCCTCATTTTACCCACCTCAGAAGGATGGAAGGCTGAGTCAACCTTGAGCCGGTGAGATTTGAACCGCCGAACTGCAGCTGGCAGTCAGCTGAAGTAGCCTGCAGTACTGCACTCTAACCACTGCGCCACCTCGGCTCATCATAGTTACCCATGATGGCGAAACTATGGCACGCGTGCCAGAGGTGGCATGCAGCGCCCTCTCTGATGGCACGTGAGCCGTCGCCCCAGTTCAGCTCCGTCGTGCATGCGCGCGCGCCTCCTGTCGGCCAGCTGGTTTTGGGGTCTCTGCCGTGCATGTGCAGGGGGTGGGGTGTGGGGGGGGCATGCGTGCATGCACGGGGGTGGGGCACACGCATTGCATTTTGGGGGTTCGGGCGCACACGTGTGTGCGCTTTGGGCACTCGGTCCGGAAAAGGTTAACCATCACTGATATATACAATCAAAATAGGCAGACATTGCATCCCATTTTGATCATTTTGATCAAACTGTCAGAATCTATGGGTGCTGTTGGTGCTATCTTCAACATTTAGGATTAAAATCTCCCATAAATCTTCTTACATGTCAATATGTCAAGGAATTATCCAAATTTTGAGAGAAACTTCCAATACCTCATTAGATGGTGGCAATTTCCTGAGATTTTATACAAGAACATCAAATTTTTACAAGATTTCCCTGAAATTTCTTGAGATGCCCAAAGTCTTAAACAAGATCTCTGAAAACAAGTGTTCTGAAAACTGAGATTGCTAAAAATTCAAGAGATCTTAAACAAGATCTCTTGAATTTTTAGCAATCTCAGTTTTCAGAGGACTTGTCAAAATCTCCTAGATTTCACCCAGTGGTTTGGGGAGGGGGGATCATGACAGAAAAAATAGATTACTTGATATTCAAAATTATGAAAAAAAAATCTGTTGATGAAAAAAGGAGGATATTCTTCAGCTAACATTTTATATGTGGGACTTATGCTGTTGCAAACATATATGTCTAGATATAATCTTTCTGTTTTCCTCAGTATTTACATAGAGCTTTATGTATACAGTGCACACCAGTCATTCTAAGTCCCAGGTGTGGTAGCAGAGCATAGCATTTACAGTGATTGCTAGCACTCTGTCAGTTCATTTCAATGCTGTCAAAGTCAATTATTTGTAGTGAAGATGGCTGAATGCAAGTTGGCCAGAAATACAGAAAACTGGATTGAACAATAGGAATATTTGACACCGTAAGGCTTGCAGATTGTGAGATCTTTCTACTTAGCTGTAAGACATTTCTCTAATAGGAACAAATTTAAACTTAAGCCAGTCAAAAAGATGATTCAAATACTCCATGTTGTATTCTATTGCATGCCTGTTAAGATGAGATTAATGTAGCACTGGATTTGCTTCAGTACTTATAAAAAGCCATCTTTTTATACATTTTAGTCCTTAGTCCCATCCTTTCTAATCCAACAACATCATTATGAAATGGTAAAATTTAGGTATGTACAGCAGTCCAAAAAATTATGTACTATAATATGTTGAGGATTATCTAGAAACCTAAACTTGTTCAGAACACAGAAATGAATTTTATAATAACAGAATAATTATAGAATAACAGAGTTGGAAAGGATCTTGAGGTCTTCTTGTCCAACCCACTCTACAAGCAGGAGACCCTATACCATTCTGGACAAATGGCTGTCCAATCTCTTCTTAAAAGCCTCCAGTTATGGAGCACCCCCAACTTCTGAAGGCAAGTTGTTCCACTGATTAATTGTTCTAACTATCAGGAAATTTCTCCTTAGTTCTAGGTTGCTTCTCTCCTTGATTGCTTCTTGTCCTGCCTTCAGGTACTTTGGAGAATAGGTTGACTCCCTCTTCTTTGTGGCAACCCCTTAGATATTGGAACACTACTATTATGTCATCCCTAGTCCTTCTTTTTATTAAACTAGAGATACCTAATTCCAGCAACTGTTCTTTATTTGTTTTAGCCGGTCCACTAATCATTTTTGTTCTTCTTCTCTGCACTCTTTCTAGAATCTCAACATCTTTTTTACATTGATGATGGATCAAGTACATACAAACCTACCAAGAACCAGTATGGCATTCTAGTTAGGATGTTGAACCAGGAGTCGCTAGGTTCTAGTCCATCTTCAGCCATGGCAACTCAGTAAGTGACACTGAACCTGTTTCTTTTAGCCCAGTACCTCTCATAGGGTTGTTGTATTGGAGAAAAATAGGAAGAGGGAAAACCTATGTTCATTACTTTGAAGTCTGAACAAAATGTAAAGCTAATAATGTAAGAAGGCAAGGTGTAAATCTATTAAATAGTACATATGTAAATTTAATAAATAATGTCTGAAGCAAATACACATGTCAGTCCAGTTTGAGGTACTTTTTCCTGCTTCCTCTTCTTTACAGTATAGAATCTTCAGCTTTAATTTCTGGCACATGCATGCAGACTCATATATATCAACAGAATGAACATATCTATTTTGTGGAAAAAATACAGAAAGATGTAAGTGCCTTGAACTCCTAGGTGACCTCAATCTGACAAAATAAATAAATAAATGAAATGTTGAGTCCAAATCTAAGTAGATAAAACTGGATTAGATAAAGCAATATTCTGATACATCAGGAGTCTGTTTCATGTACTGAATGAAAAGGTTTATAACTTTAGGTGGCATTTTTTGCCCCCTGGAAGTGATTTGAGTAACTTCCAATCCAGATTCCAAAGTGTAATTATTATTTTGAACTCAGCTGCATCTATTTTTGAAGTGGTAGTCCAGAGGACCAAATTTGACAAAGGGTATTTTGGTAGTCAGTCTATATAAAAAGTATACAACACTTTTATTTAACAATTGTATTGGAATTAAATACCAGCAAGATGGAATAATTAGCTCTTTAATTCTGTAGAGATATTTCTGCCTTTTGAACATTTATATTTTTTGCCAGAACAGGTATACAATTTATATACCTGTTCTGAGACTGTGTTGGCGCAATGGTTAGAATTCAGTATTGCGGGCTAATTCTGCTGACTGCCAGGAGTTCGAGTCTCACTGGCTCAAGGTTGACTCAGCTTTCCATCCTTCCGAGGTCAATAAAATGAGGATCCAGATTGTTGGGGGCAATATGCTGACTCTGTAAACTGCTTATAGAATTTTCCATGCACTACTTTTTTATTTGTTAAAAAAGTGTAATTGATGAAGCAAAAGAAATTAATGAAAAGTTCACTGTTAATTCATACGTATGTATGATAATGGTTGTAAACACTATGACAAAGCAGCTTTGTGTAAGCACTAAAATTTCTACTTTTTGTGGCAATCATCATCATCATCATCATCATCATCATCATCATCATCATCATCATCATCATCATCATCATCATACCCCTGTGTTATCTCAGAGGAGCAAAGGCACCAGCATTTAGAATGAATCCCAACAATAAATACAATATGATTTGAAGAGACTGAAATCATTAAAATTGTGTTATTCATTTCTGCTTTGACTGCAAGGCCAA